>JAIUZE010012490.1:0-47939 GCA_022085475.1 Heliosperma pusillum | reverse complement strand
CAATATTCATCATCAACAATCATCAACTAACAACAATCATCATCAATTACATAAATCCTAAGCTTACTAATCGTATTCTAAATACGAATTCTAACATAGAAACATGTAAAACACGTAAATGATACCGAGTAACCCTTCACCGTTACCTTTTTCGCGTCTTTAATCGATTTCTAAACCTTCCTAGTCTCCACCTACATACAATTAGATAATAAAAGATGAATATCATTCACCTTGAGAAAGACGTATAATTTAAAAAGCGAGAAAGACGGTAATTTTATTACCAATACGGATAGAGGAAGATAAGAGGAGAAGAATAAGACGAACTTACGCGAATTTGAGCGAATAACGAAGAAGTAGCGACGAATCTAAGACGGATCAAAATGGAGGCAAGGTTTTTGGTGTTTATGGTGAGGAAGAAGAAATGTTTGTGTTTGTGTGAATGAAAAATAGGTTAAATGGTAGTATGATATTTATAAGGAAAAAGTCAACAAAAGTCAAAGACGGCTCAAAAGTCAAGAAAAGCAAGACACACTAAAGTCAAGAAAAGTCAAAGACGACTTAAAAGTCAAGAAAAGTCAAAGACGACTTAAAAGTCAAGAAAAGTCAAACTCGCCTTAAGACGAGATTCTCATGGAATCTCGCGGAAATTCCAAATACGAACTCGGAAATTCTAAATTTGACTCGGAAAAATTAAATTTACGGTTAAAACTAAATTTCACTGAAAAGTGTCCGTAAAATATTTTTACTAGAAAAATAGGGTACATTTCTGGGTGTTACAACATGACTCTTACAAATACTATTGAATCTTTGTCGACCATTTTACTCACTACATTTGGTTTTATCCACTTAAGAAAAAATCCGACACCTTCATAACCTTTCAACGGTTCAAAGCGATTATTGAAAATTATTTTCAAAGAACTATCAAACAGTTTTACTCCGATAACAGAGGAGAGTATATCAAATTAAATTCCGCTCTACTTAATCATGGTATAAACCATCTTACCTCACCACCTCACACTCCTTAGCACAATGGGTTTGCCGAACGCCGCCATCGTCACATCATCGAAACAGGTCTCTCTCTCCTAACTCACGCCCAAATGCCACAAGAATTTTGGTCTCATGCCTTTGCCACCGCTGTCTACTTGACAAATCACCTTCCTACCCCGACTCTTCACAATAAAACACCTTACACACTCCTATTCAATCAAAATCCAAACTATTTAAAACTTCGCCCTTTTGGTTGTCTCACCTATCCTTGGCTCCGTCCCTATGTCCGACATAAACTCGAACCAAAATCCCAACCATACGTCTTTTTAGGCTACTCCGCTACCCAAAGTGCATACTTGTGCTATGAACCCATCACCAAAAGAATATACACATCGACACATGTACGATTCATTGAAATGATAACACGTATTTATCCATTTTCTCGATAAACCGAGTTACTCCCGAAAACATTTATCTATTAAACAATGAAATTACCATGTTCGATTCATTGAAATGATAACATGTTCGATTCATTGAAATGATAACACGTTCGGGAGGTCGTACTGGGTTGTGTTTCAGTTTCTCACGATTTTTGTACCACGTGTCCTGGGCCGTGGTAGAAGTTACCGTGTTCGATTAAACAATCAAATAACACGTATTTATCTAATTTCTCGATAAACCGAGTTACCCCCGAAAAACGTTTTATCGCATACGGAAACCCTCAAATCTCCTTCGTTTATGCTCAAAATTTGCGTGGAAGCTTTATCTGAGCCAATAAACTGTTTGTGTGATTTACTGCCATTTATGACCCGAGGCCACAAAATACCGAAAACCGTGTATTATAAGCTGTAATTTGGGCCGTTTGGGAGTTCGTACTTGGCTGCGTTTCAGTTTTTCACGATTTTTGTATCACGTGTCCTGGGCCGTGGTATAAGTTACCATGTTCGATTAAATCATTAGATAACACGTATTTATCCATTTTCTCGATAAACCGAGTTACCCCCGAAAAACGTTTATCGCATACGGACACCCTCAAATCTCCTTCGTTTATGATCAAAAT
This sequence comes from Heliosperma pusillum, assembly GCA_022085475.1. Taxonomy (NCBI): domain Eukaryota; kingdom Viridiplantae; phylum Streptophyta; class Magnoliopsida; order Caryophyllales; family Caryophyllaceae; genus Heliosperma; species Heliosperma pusillum. Next base: position 45,892 of record JAIUZE010012490.1, on the reverse strand, counting down.
TTGCGTGGGAGCTTTATCTGAGCCAATAAACTGTTTGTGTGATTTACTGCCATTTCTGACCCGGGGCCACAAAATACCGAAAACCGTGTATTATTGGCTGTAATTTCGGCCGTTCGGGAGGTCGTACTAGGCTGCGTTTCAATTTCTCACGATTTTTGTACCACGTGTCATGGGCCGCGGTAGAAGTTACCATGTTCGATTAAACCATCAGATAACACGTATTTATCCATTTTCTTTATAAATAGAGTAAACCCCCGAAAAAAGTTTATCGCATACGGACACCATCAAATCTCCTCCGTTTATGCTCAAATTTTGCGTGGGAGCTTTATCTGAGCCAATAAACAGTTTGTGTGATTTACTGCCATTTCTGACCCGGGGTCACAAAATACCGAAAACCGTGTATTATAGGCTGTAATTTGGGCCGTTCGGGAGGTCGTACTGGGCTGCGTTTCAATTTCTCATGATTTTTTTACCACGTATCCTGAGCTGTGTTAGAAGTTACCATATTCGATTAAACCATCAGATAACACGTATTTATCCATTTTCTCGATAAACCGAGTTACCCTCGAAAACATTTATCCCATACAGACACCCTCAAATCTCCTTCGTTTGTGCTCAAAATTTGCGTGGGAGCTTTATCTGAGCCAATAAACTGTTTGTGTGATTTAATGTCATTTCTGACCCGGGGCCACAAAATACCGAAAACCGTGTATTATAAGCCGTAATTTGGGCCGTTCAGGAGGTCGTACTGGGCTGCGTTTCAGTTTTTCACGAATTTTTTACCACGTGTCCTGGGCCGTGGTAGAAGTTACCATGTTCGATTAAACCATCAGTTAACAGGTATTTATCCATTTTCTCGATAAACCAAGTTACCCCCGAAAAACGTTTATCGCATACGGACACCATCAAATCTCCTCCGTTTATGTTCAAAATTTGCGTGGGAGCTTTATCTGAGCCAATAAACTATTTGTGTGATTTACTGCCATTTCTGAGCCGTGGCCACAAAATACCGAAAACCGTGTATTATAGGATGTAATTTGGGCCGTTCGAAAAGTCGTACAGGGCTGCGTTTTTGTTTCTCATGTTTTTTTTAGCACGTGTCCTGGGCCGTGGAAAAAGATACCATGTTCGATTAAACCATCAGATAACACGTATTTATGCATTTTCTCGATAAACCGAATTACCCCCGTAAAACGTTTATCGCATACGGACACCATCAAATCTCTTCTGTTTATGCTCAAAATTTGCGTGGGAGCTTTATCTGAGCCAATAAACTGTTTGTGTGATTTACTGCCATTTCTGACCCAGGGCCACAAAATACCGAAAACCGTGTATTATAGGCCGTAATTTAGGCCGTTCGAGAGGTCGTACTGGGCTGCGTTTCAGTTTCTCACGATTTTTGTACCACGTGTCCTGGGCCGTGGTAGAAGTAACCAAGTTCGATTAAACCATCAGATAACGCGTTTTTATCCATTTTCTCGATAAACCGAGTTACCCCCGAAAAACGTTTATCGCATACGGACACCCTCAAATCTCCTCCGTTTATTCTCAAACATTGCGTGGTAGTTTTATCTGAGCCAATAAACTGTTTGTGTGATTTACAGCCATTTCTGACTCGGCACCACAAAATACCGAAAACCATGTATTGTACGCTTTAATTTGGGTCGTTCGGGAGGTCGTACTGGGTTGCGTTTCAGTTTCTCAGGATTTTTGTACCACGTGTCCTAGACCGCGGTAGAAGTTACTATGTTCGATTAAATAATCAGATAACGCGTATTTATCCATTTTCTCGATAAACCGAGTTACCCTCGAAAAACGTTTATCGCATACGGAAACCCTCAAATCGCCTTCGTTTATGCTCAAAATTTGCGTGGGTGCTTTATCTGAGCCAATAAATTGTTTCTGTGATTTACTGCCGTTTCTGACCCGGGGCTACAAAATACCGAAAACCGTGTATTATATGCTGTAATTTGGGCCGTTTGGGAGGTCGTACTAGGCTGCGTTTCAATTTATCACGATTTTTGTACCACGTGTCCTGGGTCGTGGTAGAATTTACCATGTTTGATTAAACCATCAGATAACACGTATTTATACATTTTCTCGATAAACCGAATTACCCCCGTAAAACGTTTATCGCATACGGACACAATCAAATCTCCTCTGTTTATGCTCAAAATTTGCGTGAGAACTTTATCTGAGCCATAAAATAATTATGTGATTTAATGCCATTTCTGACCCGGGGCAACAAAATATCGAAAACCGTGTATTATAGGCTATAATTTGGGCCGTACGAGAGGTCGTACTTGGCTGCGTTTCAGTTTCTCCCTATTTTTGTACCACATTTCCTGGGCCGTGGTAGAAGTTACCATGTTCGATTAAACAATCAGATAACGCGTGTTTATCCATTTTCTCGATAAACCGAATTACCCCCGAAAAACGTTTTTCGTATACGGAAACCCTCAAATATCTTTCGTTAATGCTCACAATTTGCGTCGGAGCTTTATCTGATCCAAATAACTGTTTGTGTGATTAACTGCCATTTCTGACCCAGGGGCACAAAATACCGAAAACCGTGTATTATAGGTTGTAATTTGGGCCGTTCGGGAGGTCGTACTGCGCTGCGTTTCAGTTTCTCACGATTTTTGTACCACGTGTCCTGGGTCGTGGTAGAAGTTACCATGTTCGATTAACCATCAGATAATGCGTTTTTATCCATTTTCTCGATAAAAGGATTTACCCCCGAAAAACGTTTATCGCATACGGACACCCTCAAATATCCTCCGTTTATTCTCAAAATTTGCGTGGGAGCTTTATCTGAGCCAATAAACTGTTTGTGTGATTTACTGCCATTTCTGACCCGGGGCCACAAAATACCGAAAATCGTGTATTATAAGCTGTAATTTGGGCCGTTCGGGAGGTCGTACTAGACTGCGTTTACGTTTCTCACGATTTTTGTACCACATGTCCTAGGCCGTGGTAGAAGTTACCAAGTTCGATTAAACAATCAGATAACGCGTGTTTATCCATTTTCTCGATAAACCGAGTTACCCCCGAAAAACGTTTATCGCATACGGACACCCTCAAATCTCTTTCGTTTATGCTCAAAATTTGCGTGGGAGCTTTATCTGAGCCAATAAACTGTTTGTGTGATTTACTGCAATTTCTGACCCGGGGCCACAAAATACCGAAAACCGTGAATTATAGGCTATAATTTGGGCCGTACGGGAGGTCGTACTGGGCTGCGTTTCAGTTTCTCACTATTTTTGTATCACGTTTCCTGGGCCGTGGTAGAAGTTACCATGTTCGATTAAACAATCAGATAACGCGTGTTTATCCATTTTCCCGATAAACCGAATTACCCCCGAAAAACGTTTTTCGTATACGGACACCCTCAAATCTCTTTCGTTAATGCTCACAATTTGCGTCGGAGCTTTATCTGATCCAATTAACTGTTTGTGTGATTAACTGCCATTTCTGACCCGGGGGCCACAAAATACCGAAAACCGTGTATTATAGATTGTAATTTGGGCCGTTCGAGAGGTCGTACTGGGCTGCGTTTCAGTTTCTCACGATTTTTGTACCACGTGTCCTGGGTCGTGGTAGAAGTTACCATGTTCGATTAAACCATCAGATAACGCGTTTTTATCCATTTTCTCGATAAACGGAGTTACCCCCGAAAAACTATTATCGCATACGGACACCCTCAAATCTCCTCCGTTTATTCTCAAAATTTGCGTGGGAGCTTTATCTGAGCCAATAAACTTTTTGTGTGATTTACTGCCATTTCTGACCCGGGGCCACAAAATACCGAAAATCGTGTATTATAAGCTGTAATTTGGGCCGTTCGGAAGGTCGTACTAGACTGCGTTTACGTTTCTCACGATTTTTGTACCACATGTCCTAGGCCGTGGTAGAAGTTACCATGTTCGATTAAACAATCAGATAATGCGTGTTTATCCATTTTCTCGATAAACCGAGTTACCCCCGAAAAACGTTTATCGCATACGGACACCCTCAAATCTCCTTCGTTTATGCTCAAAATTTGCGTGGGAGCTTTATCTGAGCCAATAAACTGTTTGTGTGATTTACTTCCATTTCTGACCCGGGGCCACAAAATACCGAAAACCGTGTATTATAGGCTATAATTTGGGCCGTACGGGAGGTCGTACTGGGCTGCGTTTCAGTTTCTCACTATTTTTGTATCACGTTTCCTGGGCCGTGGTAGAAGTTACCATGTTCGATTAAACAATCAGATAACGCGTGTTTATCCATATTCCCGATAAACCGAATTAACCCCGAAAAACGTTTTTCGTATACGGACACCCTCAAATCTCTTTCGTTTATGCTCACAATTTGCGTCGGAACTTTATCTGATCCAATTAACTGTTTGTGTGATTAACTGCCATTTCTGACCCGGGGCCACAAAATACCGAAAACCGTGTATTATAGGTTGTAATTTGGGCCGTTCGGGAGGTCGTACTGGGCTGCGTTTCAGTTTCTCACGATTTTTGTACCACGTGTCCTGGGTCGTGGTAGAAGTTACCATGTTCGATTAAACCATCAGATAACGCGTTTTTATACATTTTCTCGATAAACGGAGTTACCCCCGAAAAACGTTTATCGCATACGGACACCCTCAAATCTCCTCCGTTTATTCTCAAAATTTGCGTGGAAGCTTTATCTGAGCCAATAAACTGTTTGTGTGATTTACTGCCATTTCTGACCCGGGGCCACAAAATACCGAAAATCGTGTATTATATAGGCGGTAATTTGACCATTCGGGAGGTCGTACTAGACTGCGTTTACGTTTCTCACGATTTTTGTACCACATGTCCTAGGCCGTAGTAGAAGTTACCATGTTCGATTAAACAATCAGATAACGCGTGTTTATCCATTTTCTCGATAAACCGAGTTACCCCCGAAAAACGTTTATCGCATACGGACACCCTCAAATCTCCTTCGTTTATGCTCAAAATTTGCGTGGGGGCTTTATCTGAGCCAATAAACTGTTTGTGTGATTTACTCCCATTTCTGAACCGGGGCCAGAAAATACCAAAAACCGTGTATTATAGACTGTAATTTGGGCCATTCGGGAGGTCGTACTAGGCTGCGTTTCAATTTCACTCGATTTTTGTACCACGTGTCCTTGGTGTGGTAGAAGTTACCATGTTTGATTAAACCATCAGATAACACGTGTTTAACCATTTTCTCGATAAACCGAATTACCCCCGTAAAACGTTTATCGCATACGGACACCATCAAATCGCCTCTGTTTATGCTCAAAATTTGCGTGGGAACTTTATCTGAGCCAATAAACTAATTGTGTGATTTACTGCCATTTCTGACCCAGGGCCACAAAATACCGAAAACCGTATATTATAGGCTGTAATTAGAGCCGTTCGGGAGGTCGTACTGAGCTTCGTTTCAGTTTCTCGCGATTTTTGTACCACGTGTCCTGGGTCGTGGTAGAAGTTAGCATGTTCGATTAAACAATCAGATAACGCGTGTTTATCCATTTTCTCGATAAACTGAGTTACCCCTGAAAAACGTTTATCGCATACGGACACCCTCAAATCTCCTCCGTTTATGTTCAAAATTGGCATGTGAGCTTTATGTGATCCAATAAACTGTTTGTGTGATTTACTGCCATTTCTGACTAGGAGCCACAAAATACCGAAAACCGTGTATTATAGGCTGTAATTTGGGCCGTTCGGGAGGTCGTACTGGGTTGCGTTTCAGTTTCTCACGATTTTTGTACCACGTGTCCTGGCCCGCGGTAGAAGTTACCATGTTTGATTAAACAATCAGATAATGCGTATTTATCCATTTTCTCGATAAACCGAGTTACCCCCGAAAAACGTTTATCGTATACGGACACCCACAAATCTCCTTCGTTTATGCTCAAAATTTGCGTTGGAGCTTTATCTGAGCCAATAAACTGTTTGTGTGATTTACTGCCATTTCTGACCCGGGGCAACAAAATACCGAAAATCGTGTATTATAAGCTGTAATTTGGGCCGTTCGGGAGGTCGTACTAGACTGCGTTTACGTTTCTCACGATTTTTGTACCACATGTCCTGGCCGTGGTAGAAGTTACCATGTTCGATTAAACAATCAGATAACGCGTGTTTATCCATTTTCTCGATAAACCGAGTTACCTCCGAAAAAACGTTGATCGCATACGGACACTTTCAAATCTCCTCCGTTTATGCTCAAAATTTGCATGAGAGCTTTATCTGATCCAATAAACTGTTTGTGTAATTTACTGCCATTTTTGACCCAGGGCCACAAAATGCCGAAAACCGTGTATTATAGGCTGTAATTTAGCCGTTCGGGAGGTCGTACTGGGCTGCGTTTCAGTTTCTTACGATTTTTGTATTACGTGTCCTGGGCCGTGGTAGAAGTTACCATATTCGATTAAACCATCAGATAACATGTATTTATCCATTTTCTCGATAAACCGAGTTACCCCCGAAAACGCTTATCGCATACAGACACCTTCAAATCTCCTTCGTTTATGTTCAAAATTTGCGTGGAAGCTTTATCTGACCCGGGGCCACAAAATACCGAAAACCGTGTATAATAGGATGAAATTTGAGCCGTTCGGGAGGTCGTACTGGGTTGCGTTCATTTTCTCACGATTTTTGTACCACGTATCCTGGGCCGTGGTAAAAGTTACAATGTTCGATTAAACCATCAGATAACGCGTATTTATCCATTTTCTGGATAAACCTAGTTTCCCCCGAAAAACGTTTATCGCATACGGACACCCTCAAATCTCCTCCGTTTATTCTCAAAATTTGCGTGGAAGCTTTATCTGAGCCAATAAACTGTTTGTGTGATTTACTGCCATTTCTGACCCGGGGCCACAAAATACCGAAAATCGTGTATTATATAGGCGGTAATTTGACCATTCGGGAGGTCGTACTAGACTGCGTTTACGTTTCTCACGATTTTTGTACCACATGTCCTAGGTCGTAATAGAAGTTACCATGTTCGATTAAACAATCAGATAACGCGTGTTTATCCATTTTCTCGATAAACCGAGTTACCCCCGAAAAACGTTTATCGCATACGGACACCCTCAAATCTCCTTCGTTTATGCTCAAAATTTGCGTGGGGGCTTTATCTGAGCCAATAAACTGTTTGTGTGATTTACTCCCATTTCTGAACCGGGGCCAGAAAATACCAAAAACCGTGTATTATAGACTGTAATTTGGGCCATTCGGGAGGTCGTACTAGGCTGCGTTTCAATTTCACTCGATTTTTGTACCACGTGTCCTTGGTGTGGTAGAAGTTACCATGTTTGATTAAACCATCAGATAACACGTGTTTAACCATTTTCTCGATAAACCGAATTACCCCCGTAAAACGTTTATCGCATACGGACACCATCAAATCGCCTCTGTTTATGCTCAAAATTTGCGTGGGAACTTTATCTGAGCCAATAAACTAATTGTGTGATTTACTGCCATTTCTGACCCGGGGCCACAAAATACCGAAAACCGTATATTATAGGCTGTAATTAGAGCCGTTCGGGAGGTCGTACTGAGCTTCGTTTCAGTTTCTCGCGATTTTTGTACCACGTGTCCTGGGCCGTGGTAGAAGTTACCATGTTCGATTAAACAATCAGATAACGCGTGTTTATCCATTTTCTCGATAAACTGAGTTACCCCTGAAAAACGTTTATCGCATACGGACACCCTCAAATCTCCTCCGTTTATGTTCAAAATTGGCATGTCAGCTTTATGTGATCCAATAAACTGTTTGTGTGATTTACTGCCATTTCTGACTCGGAGCCACAAAATACCGAAAACCGTGTATTATAGGCTGTAATTTAGGCCGTTCGGGAGGTCGTACTGGGTTGCGTTTCAGTTTCTCACGATTTTTGTACCACGTGTCCTGGCCCGCGGTAGAAGTTACCATGTTTGATTAAACAATCAGATAATGCGTATTTATCCATTTTCTCGATAAACCGAGTTACCCCCGAAAAACGTTTATCGTATACGGACACCCACAAATCTCCTTCGTTTATGCTCAAAATTTGCGTTGGAGCTTTATCTGAGCCAATAAACTGTTTGTGTGATTTACTGCCATTTCTGACCCGGGGCCAGAAAATACCGAAAATCGTGTATTATAAGCTGTAATTTGGGCCGTTCGGGAGGTCGTACTAGACTGCGTTTACGTTTCTCACGATTTTTGTACCACATGTCCTGGCCGTGGTAGAAGTTACCATGTTCGATTAAACAATCAGATAACGCGTGTTTATCCATTTTCTCGATAAACCGAGTTACCTCCGAAAAAACGTTGATCGCATACGGACACCATCAAATCGCCTCTGTTTATGCTCAAAATTTGCGTGGGAACTTTATCTGAGCCAATAAACTAATTGTGTGATTTACTGCCATTTCTGACCCGGGGCCACAAAATACCGAAAACCGTATATTATAGGCTGTAATTAGAGCCGTTCGGGAGGTCGTACTGAGCTTCGTTTCAGTTTCTCGCGATTTTTGTACCACGTGTCCTGGGTCGTGGTAGAAGTTAGCATGTTCGATTAAACAATCAGATAACGCGTGTTTATCCATTTTCTCGATAAACTGAGTTACCCCTGAAAAACGTTTATCGCATACGGACACCCTCAAATCTCCTCCGTTTATGTTCAAAATTGGCATGTGAGCTTTATGTGATCCAATAAACTGTTTGTGTGATTTACTGCCATTTCTGACTAGGAGCCACAAAATACCGAAAACCGTGTATTATAGGCTGTAATTTGGGCCGTTCGGGAGGTCGTACTGGGTTGCGTTTCAGTTTCTCACGATTTTTGTACCACGTGTCCTGGCCCGCGGTAGAAGTTACCATGTTTGATTAAACAATCAGATAATGCGTATTTATCCATTTTCTCGATAAACCGAGTTACCCCCGAAAAACGTTTATCGTATACGGACACCCACAAATCTCCTTCGTTTATGCTCAAAATTTGCGTTGGAGCTTTATCTGAGCCAATAAACTGTTTGTGTGATTTACTGCCATTTCTGACCCGGGGCAACAAAATACCGAAAATCGTGTATTATAAGCTGTAATTTGGGCCGTTCGGGAGGTCGTACTAGACTGCGTTTACGTTTCTCACGATTTTTGTACCACATGTCCTGGCCGTGGTAGAAGTTACCATGTTCGATTAAACAATCAGATAACGCGTGTTTATCCATTTTCTCGATAAACCGAGTTACCTCCGAAAAAACGTTGATCGCATACGGACACTTTCAAATCTCCTCCGTTTATGCTCAAAATTTGCATGAGAGCTTTATCTGATCCAATAAACTGTTTGTGTAATTTACTGCCATTTTTGACCCAGGGCCACAAAATGCCGAAAACCGTGTATTATAGGCTGTAATTTAGCCGTTCGGGAGGTCGTACTGGGCTGCGTTTCAGTTTCTTACGATTTTTGTATTACGTGTCCTGGGCCGTGGTAGAAGTTACCATATTCGATTAAACCATCAGATAACATGTATTTATCCATTTTCTCGATAAACCGAGTTACCCCCGAAAACGCTTATCGCATACAGACACCTTCAAATCTCCTTCGTTTATGTTCAAAATTTGCGTGGAAGCTTTATCTGACCCGGGGCCACAAAATACCGAAAACCGTGTATAATAGGATGAAATTTGAGCCGTTCGGGAGGTCGTACTGGGTTGCGTTCATTTTCTCACGATTTTTGTACCACGTATCATGGGCCGTGGTAAAAGTTACAATGTTCGATTAAACCATCAGATAACGCGTATTTATCCATTTTCTGGATAAACCTAGTTTCCCCCGAAAAACGTTTATCGCATACGGACACCCTTAAATCTCCTCCGTTTATGCTCAAAATTTGCATGAGAGCTTTATCTGATCCAATAAACTTTTTGTGTGATTTACTACCATTTCTGACTCGGGGCCAAAAAATACCGAAAACCGTGTATTATAGGCTGTAATTTGTGCCGTTCGGGAGGTCGTACTGGGTTGCGTTTCAGTTTCTCACAATTTTTGTACCACGTGTCCTGGGCCGCAGTAGAAGTTACCACGTTCGATTAAACAATCAGATAACGCGTATTTATCCATTTTCTCGATAAACCGAGTTACCCTCGAAAAACGTTTATCGCATTCAGACACCCTCAAATCTCCTTCGTTTATGCTCAAAATTTTCGTGGGAGCTTTATCTGAGCCAATAAACTGTTTGTGTGATTTACTGCCATTTATGACCCGGGGCCATAAAATACCGAAACCGTGTATAATAGGATGAAATTTGAGCCGTTCGGGAAGTCGTACTGGGCTGCGTTTCAGTCTCTCACGATTTTTGTACCACGTGTCCTGGGCCGTGGTAAAAGTTACAATGTTCGATTAAACCATCAGATAACGCGTATTTATCCATTTTCTGGATAAACCTAGTTTCCCCCGAAAAACGTTTATCGCATACGGACACCCTCAAATCTCCTCCGTTTATGCTCAAAATTTGCATAAGAGCTTTATCTGATCCAATAAACTTTTTGTGTGATTTAATACCATTTCTGACTCGGGGCCAAAAAATACCGAAAACCGTGTATTATAGGCTGTAATTTGTGCCGTTCGGGAGGTCGTACTGGGTTGCGTTTCAGTTTCTCACGATTTTTGTACCACGTGTCCTGGGCCGCAGTAGAAGTTACCACGTTCGATTAAACAATCAGATAACGCGTATTTATCCATTTTCTCGATAAACCGAGTTACCCTCGAAAAACGTTTATCGCATTCAGACACCCTCAAATTTCCTTCGTTTATGCTCAAAATTTGCGTGGGAGCTTTATCTGAGCCAATAAACTGTTTGTGTGATTTACTGCCATTTATGACCCGGGGCCATAAAATACCGAAAACCGTGTATAATAGGATGAAATTTGAGCCGTTCGGGAAGTCGTACTGGGCTGCGTTTCAGTCTCTCACGATTTTTGTACCACGTGTCCTGGGCCGTGGTAGAAGTTACCATGTTCGATTAAACCATCAGATAACGTGTATTTATCCATTTTCTCGATAAACCGAGTTACCCCCTGAAAAACGTTTATCGCATACAGACACTCTCAAATCTCGTTCGTTTATGCTCAAAATTTGCGTGGGAGCTTTATCTGAGCCAATAAACTGTTTGTGTGATTTACTTCCATTTCTGACCCGGGGCCACAAAATACCGAAAAACCGTGTATTATAGGTTATAATTTGGGCCGTACGGGATGTCGTACTGGGCTGCGTTTCAGTTTCTCACTATTTTTGTATCACGTTTCCTGGGCCGTGGTAGAAGTTCGCATGTTCGATTAAACAATCAGATAACGCGTTTTTATCCATTTTCTCGATAAACCGAGTTACCCCCGAAAAACGTTTATCGCATACGGACACTTTCAAATCTCCTCCGTTTATGCTCAAAATTTTTCATGGGAGCTTTATCTGATCCAATAAACTGTTTGTGTGATTTACTGCCATTTTTGACCCGGGACCACAAAATACCGAAAACCGTGTATTATAGGCTGTAATTTGGCCGTTCGCGAGGTCGTACTGGGTTGCGTTTCAGTTTCTCACGATTTTTGTACCACGTGTCCTGAGTCGTGGTAGAAGTAACCATGTTCGATTAAACCATCAGATAAAGCGTTTTTATCTATTTTCTCGATAAACCGAGTTAACCTCGAAAAACGTTTATTGCATACGGACACCCTCAAATCTCCTCCGTTTATTCTCAAAATTTGCGTGGGTGTTTTATCTGAGCCAATAAACTGTTTGTGTGATTTACAGCCATTTCTAACTCGGGGCCACAAAATACCGAAAACCGTGTATTATAGGCTGTAATTAGGGCCGTTCGGGAGGTCGTACTGGGCTGCGTTTCAGTTTCTCCCGATTTTTCTACCATGTGTCCTGTGCCGTGGTAGAAGTTACCATGTTCGATTAAACAATCAGATAACGCGTGTTTATCCATTTTCTCGATAAACCGAGTTACCCCTGAAAAACGTTTATCGCATACAGACACTCTCAAATCTCGTTCGTTTATGCTCAAAATTTGCATGAGAGCTTTATCTGAGCCAATAAACTGTTTGTGTGATTTACTGCCATTTCTGACCCGGGGCCATAATATACCGAAAACCGTGTATTATAGGTTGTTATTTGGCCATTCGGGAGGTCATACTGGGCTGCGTTTCAGTTTTCTCACGATTTTTGTACCCCGTGTCCTGGGCCGTGGTAGAAGTAACCATGTTCGATTAAACCATCACATAAATCGTTTTTATCCATTTTCTCGATAAACCGAGTTACCCCCGAAAAACGTTTATCGGATACGGACACCCTCAAATCTCCTTCGTTTATGCTCAAAATTTGCGTGGGAGCTTTATCTGAGCCAATAAACTGTTTGTGTGATTTACTGCCATTTATGACCCGGGGCCATAAAATACCGAAAACCGTGTATTATAGGTTGTAATTTAGGCCGTTCGGGAAGTCGTACTGGGCTGCGTTTCAGTCTCTCACGATTTTTGTACCACGTGTCCTGGGTTGTAGTAGAAGTTACCATGTTCGATTAAACCATCAGATAACGTGTATTTATCCATTTTCTCGATAAACCGAGTTACCCCCGAAAAACGTTTATCGCATACAGAAACTCTTAAATCTCGTTCGTTTATGCTCAAAATTTGCGTGGGAGCTTTATCTGAGCCAATAAACTGTTTGTGTGATTTACTGCCATTTCTGACCCGGAGCCACAAAATACCGAAAACCGTGTATTATATAGGCTGTAATTTAGGCCGTTCGGGAGGTCGTACTGGACTGCGTTTCAGTTTCTCATGATTTTTGTACCACGTGTCCTGGGCCGTGGTAGAAGTAACAAATGTTCGATTAAACCATCAGATAATGCGTTTTTATCCATTTTCTCTATAAACCGAGTTACCCCCGAAAAACGTTTATCGCATACGGACACCCTCAAATCTCCTCCGTTTCTTCTCAAAATTTGCGTGGGAGCTTTATCTGAGCCAATAAATAGTTTGTTTGATTTACTGCCATTTCTGACCCGGGGCCACAAAATACCGAAAACCGTGTATTATTGGTTGTAATTTGGGCCGTTCGGGAGGTCGTTCTTGTTTGCGTTTCAGTTTCTCACGATTTTTGTACCACGTGTCCTGGGCCGTGGTAGAAGTATCATGTTCGATTAAACAATCAGATAACGCGTGTTTATCCATTTTCTCGATAAACCGAGTTACCCCCGAAAAACGTTTATATAATACGGACACCTCAAATCTCCTCCGTTTATTCTCAAAATTTGCGTGGGAGTTTTATCTGAGCCAATAAACTAATTGTGTGATTTACTGCCATTTCTGACTCGGACCACAAAATACCGAAAACCGTGTATTATAGGTTGTAATTAGGGTCGTTCGGGAGGTCGTACTGGGCTGCGTTTTAGTTTCTCACGATTTTTGTACCACGTGTCCTTCGCCGTGGTAGAAGTTACCATGTTCGATTAAACAATCAGATAACGCGTGTTTATCCATTTTATCGATAAACCGCGTTACCCCCGAAAACCGTTTATTGCATACGGACACCCTCAAATCTCCTCCGTTTATGCTTAAAATTTGCATGAGAGCTTTATCTGAGCCAATAAACTGTTTGTGTGATTTACTGCAATTTCTGAGCCGGGGCCACAAAATACCGAAAACCGGGTATTATAGGCTGTAATTTGGCCGTTCGGGAGGTCGTACTGGGCTGCGTTTCAGTTTCTCACGATTTTTGTACCACGTGTCCTAGGCCGTGGTAGAAATAACCATGTTCGATTAAACCATCAGATAAAGCGTTTTTATCCATTTTCTCGATAAACCGAGTTACCCCCGAAAAACGTTTATCGCATTCGGACACCCTCAAATCTCCTTTGTTTATGCTCAAAATTTGCGTGGGAGCTTTATCTGAGCCAATAAAGTGTTTGTGTGATTTACTGCCATTTCTGACCCGGGGCCAGAAAATACTGAAAATCGTGTATTATATAGGCTGTAATTTAGGCCGTTCGGGAGGTCGTACTGGTCTGCGTTTCAGTTTCTCACGATTTTTGTACCACGTGTCTTGGGCCATGGTAGAAGTAACAAATGTTCGATTAAACCATCAGATAACGCGTTTTTATCCATTTTCTCTATAAACCGAGTTACCCCCGAAAAACATTTATCGCATACGGACACTCTCAAATCTCCTCCGTTTATTCTCAAAATTTGCGTGGGAGCTTTATCTGAGCCAATAAACTAATTGTGTGATTTACTGCCATTTCTGATCCGGGGCCACAAAATACCGAAAACCGTGTATTATAGGCTGTAATTTGGGCCGTTCGGGAGGTCGTACTGGGTTGCGTTTCAGTTTCTCACGATTTTTGTACCACGTGTCCTGGGCCGTGGTAAAAGTTACCATGTTCGATTAAACAATCAGATAACGCGTGTTTATCCATTTTCTCGATAAACCGAGTTACCCCCGAAAAACGTTTATCGCATACGGACACTTTCAAATCTCCCCCGTTTATGCTCAAAATTTGAATGAGAGCTTTTTCTGAGCCAATAAACTGTTTGTGTGATTTACTGCCATTTTTGACCCTGGGCCACAAAATACCGAAAACCGTGTATTATAGGCTGTAATTTGGGCCGTTCGATAGGTCGTACTGGGTTGCGTTTCAGTTTCTCACGATTTTTGTACCCCGTGTCCTGGGCCGTGGTAGAAGTAACCATGTTCGATTAAACCATCACATAAAGCGTTTTTATCCATTTTCTCGATAAACCGAGTTACCCCCGAAAAACGTTTATCACATACGGACACCCTCAAATCTCCTCCGTTTATTCTCAAAATTTGCGTGAGAGTTTTATCTGAGTCAATAAACTAATTGTGTGATTTACTCGGGGCCACAAAATACCGAAAACCGTGTATTATAGGCTGTAATTAGGGCCACAAAATACCGAAAACCGTGTATTATAGGCTGTAATTAAGGCCGTTCGGGAGGTCGTACTGGGCTGCGTTTCAGTTTCTCACGATTTTTCTAACATGTGTCCTGCGCCGTGGTAGAAGTTACCATGTTCGATTAAACAATCAGATAACGCGTATTTATCCATTTTCTCGATAAACCGAGTTACCCCTGAAAAACGTTTATCGCATACAGACACCTTCAAATCTCCTCCGTTTATGCTCAAAATTTGCATGAGAGCTTTATCTGAGCCAATAAACTGTTTGTGTGATTTACTTCCATTTCTGACCCGGGGCCATAAAATACCGAAAACCGTGTATTATAGGTTGTAATTTGGCCATTCGGGAGGTCATACTGGGCTGCGTTTCAGTTTCTCACGATGTTTGTACCCCGTGTCCTGGGCCGTGGTAGAAGTAACCGTGTTCGATTAAACCATCACATAAAGCGTTTTTATCCATTTTCTCGATAAACCGAGTTACCCCCGAAAAACGTTTATCGCATACGGACACCCTCAAATCTCCTCTGTTTATTCTCAAAATTTGCATGGGAGTTTTATCTGAGGCAATAAACTAATTGTGTGATTTACAATCATTTCTGACTAGGGGCCCCAAAATACCGAAAACCGTGTATTATAGGCTGTAATTAGGGCCGTTCGAGAGGTCGTAATGGGCTGCGTTTCAGTTTCTTACGATTTTTGTTCCACGTGTCCTGGGCCGTGGTAGAAGTTACCATGTTCGATTAAACCATAAGATAACGCGTTTTTATCCATTTTCTGGATAAACCGAGTTACCCCAGAAAAACGTTTATCGCATACGGACACCCTCAAGTCTTCTCCGTTTATGCTCAAAATTTGCATGAGAGCTTTATCTGATTTAATAAACTGTTTGTGTGATTTACTGCCATTTCTGACTCGGGACCACAAAATACCGAAAACCGTGTATTATAGGCTGTAATTTGGGCCGTTCGGGAGGTCGTACTGGGTTGTGTTTCAGTTTCTCACGATTTTAGTACCACGTGTCCTGGGCCGCGGTAGAAGTTACCACGTTCGATTAAATAATCAGATAACGCGTATTTATCCATTTTCTCGATAAACCGAGTTACCCCCGAAAAACGTTTATATAATACGGACACCCTCAAATTTCCTCCGTTTATTCTCAAAATTTGCGTGGGAGTTTTATCTGAGCCAATAAACTAATTGTGTGATTTACTCGGGCCACAAAATACCGAAAACCGTGTATTGTAGGTTGTAATTTGGGCCGTTCGGGAGGTCGTACTGGGTTGCGTTTCAGTTTCTCACGATTTTTGTACCACGTGTCCTGGGCCGTGGTAGAAGTACCATGTTCGATTAAACAATCAGATAACGCTTGTTTATCCATTTTCTCGATAAACCGAGTTACCCCCGAAAAACGTTTATATAATACGGACACCCTCAAATTTCCTCCGTTTATTCTCAAAATTTGCGTGGGAGTTTTATCTGAGCCAATAAACTAATTGTGTGATTTACTCGGGGCCACAAAATACCGAAAACCGTGTATTATAGGCTGTAATTAGGGCCACAAAATACCGAAAACCGTGTATTATAGGCTGTAATTAAGGCCGTTCGGGAGGTCGTACTGGGCTGCGTTTCAGTTTCTCACGATTTTTCTACCATGTGTCCTGCGCCGTGGTAGAAGTTACCATGTTCGATTAAACAATCAGATAACGCGTATTTATCCATTTTCTCGATAAACCGAGTTACCCCCGAAAAACGTTTATCGCATACGGACACCCTCAAATCTCCTCTGTTTATTCTCAAAATTTGCATGGGAGTTTTATCTGAGGCAATAAACTAATTGTGTGATTTACAATCATTTCTGTCTAGGGGCCTCAAAATACCGAAACCCGTGTATTATAGGCTGTAATTAGGGCCGTTCGAGAGGTCGTAATGGGCTGCGTTTCAGTTTCTCACGATTTTTGTTCCACGTGTCCAGGGCCGTGGTAGAAGTTACCATGTTCGATTAAACCATAAGATAACGCGTTTTTATCCATTTTCTGGATAAACCGAGTTACCCCCGAAAAACGTTTATCGCATACAGACACCTTCAAATCTCCTCCGTTTATGCTCAAAATTTGCATGAGAGCTTTATCTGAGCCAATAAACTGTTTGTGTGATTTACTTCCATTTCTGACCCGGGGCCATAAAATACCGAAAACCGTGTATTATAGGTTGTAATTTGGCCATTCGGGAGGTCATACTGGGCTGCGTTTCAGTTTCTCACGATGTTTGTACCCCGTGTCCTGGGCCGTGGTAGAAGTAACCGTGTTCGATTAAACCATCACATAAAGCGTTTTTATCCATTTTCTCGATAAACCGAGTTACCCCCGAAAAACGTTTATCGCATACGGACACCCTCAAATCTCCTCTGTTTATTCTCAAAATTTGCATGGGAGTTTTATCTGAGGCAATAAACTAATTGTGTGATTTACAATCATTTCTGACTAGGGGCCCCAAAATACCGAAAACCGTGTATTATAGGCTGTAATTAGGGCCGTTCGAGAGGTCGTAATGGGCTGCGTTTCAGTTTCTTACGATTTTTGTTCCACGTGTCCTGGGCCGTGGTAGAAGTTACCATGTTCGATTAAACCATAAGATAACGCGTTTTTATCCATTTTCTGGATAAACCGAGTTACCCCAGAAAAACGTTTATCGCATACGGACACCCTCAAGTCTTCTCCGTTTATGCTCAAAATTTGCATGAGAGCTTTATCTGATTTAATAAACTGTTTGTGTGATTTACTGCCATTTCTGACTCGGGACCACAAAATACCGAAAACCGTGTATTATAGGCTGTAATTTGGGCCGTTCGGGAGGTCGTACTGGGTTGTGTTTCAGTTTCTCACGATTTTAGTACCACGTGTCCTGGGCCGCGGTAGAAGTTACCACGTTCGATTAAATAATCAGATAACGCGTATTTATCCATTTTCTCGATAAACCGAGTTACCCCCGAAAAACGTTTATATAATACGGACACCCTCAAATTTCCTCCGTTTATTCTCAAAATTTGCGTGGGAGTTTTATCTGAGCCAATAAACTAATTGTGTGATTTACTCGGGCCACAAAATACCGAAAACCGTGTATTGTAGGTTGTAATTTGGGCCGTTCGGGAGGTCGTACTGGGTTGCGTTTCAGTTTCTCACGATTTTTGTACCACGTGTCCTGGGCCGTGGTAGAAGTACCATGTTCGATTAAACAATCAGATAACGCTTGTTTATCCATTTTCTCGATAAACCGAGTTACCCCCGAAAAACGTTTATATAATACGGACACCCTCAAATTTCCTCCGTTTATTCTCAAAATTTGCGTGGGAGTTTTATCTGAGCCAATAAACTAATTGTGTGATTTACTCGGGGCCACAAAATACCGAAAACCGTGTATTATAGGCTGTAATTAGGGCCACAAAATACCGAAAACCGTGTATTATAGGCTGTAATTAAGGCCGTTCGGGAGGTCGTACTGGGCTGCGTTTCAGTTTCTCACGATTTTTCTACCATGTGTCCTGCGCCGTGGTAGAAGTTACCATGTTCGATTAAACAATCAGATAACGCGTATTTATCCATTTTCTCGATAAACCGAGTTACCCCCGAAAAACGTTTATCGCATACGGACACCCTCAAATCTCCTCTGTTTATTCTCAAAATTTGCATGAGAGTTTTATCTGAGGCAATAAACTAATTGTGTGATTTACAATCATTTCTGTCTAGGGGCCTCAAAATACCGAAACCCGTGTATTATAGGCTGTAATTAGGGCCGTTCGAGAGGTCGTAATGGGCTGCGTTTCAGTTTCTCACGATTTTTGTTCCACGTGTCCTGGGCCGTGGTAGAAGTTACCATGTTCGATTAAACCATAAGATAACGCGTTTTTATCCATTTTCTGGATAAACCGAGTTACCCCCGAAAAACGTTTATCGCATACGGACACCCTCAAGTCTTCTCCGTTTATGCTCAAAATTTGCATGAGAGCTTTATCTGATTTAATAAACTGTTTGTGTGATTTACTGCCATTTCTGACTCGGGACCACAAAATACCGAAAACCGTGTATTATAGGCTGTAATTTGGGCCGTTCGGGAGGTCGTACTGGGTTGTGTTTCAGTTTCTCACGATTTTAGTACCACGTGTCCTGGGCCGCGGTAGAAGTTACCACGTTCGATTAAATAATCAGATAACGCGTATTTATCCATTTTCTCGATAAACCGAGTTACCCCCGAAAAACGTTTATCGCATATAGACACCCTCAAATCTCCTTCGTTTATGCTCAAAATTTGCGTGGGAGCTTTATCTGAGCCAATAAACTGTTTGTGTGACTTGCTTCTATTTTATGACCCGGGGCCATAAAATACCGAAAACCGTGTATTATAGGTTGTAATTTAGGCCGTTCGGGAAGTCGTACTGGGCTGCGTTTCAGTCTCTCACGATTTTTGTACCACGTGTCCTGGGCCGTAGTAGAAGTTACCATGTTCGATTAAACCATCAGATAACGCGTATTTATCCATTTTCTCGATAAACCGAGTTACCCCCGAAAAACGTTTATCGCATACAGACACCCTCAAATCTCTTTCGTTTATGCTCAAACTTTGCTAGGGAGCTTTATCTGAGCCAATAAACTGTTTGTGTGTTTTACTGCCATTTCTGACCCGGGGCCACAAAATACCGAAAACCGTGTATTATAGGCTGTAATTTAGGCCGTTCGGGATGTCGTACTGGACTGCGTTTCAGTTTCTCATGATTTTTGTACCACGTGTCTTGGGCCGTGGTAGAAGTACCAAATGTTCGATTTAACCATCAGATAACGCGTTTTTATCCATTTTTTCTATAAACCGAGTTACCCCCGAAAAACGTTTATCGCATACGGACACCCTCAAATCTCCTCCGTTTATTCTCAAAATTTGCGTGGGAGCTTTATCTGAGCCAATAAACAGTTTGTGTGATTTACTGCCATTTCTGACCCGGGGCCACAAAATACCGAAAACCGTGTATTGTTGGTTGTAATTTGGGCCGTTCGGGAGGTCGTACTGGGTTGCGTTTCAGTTTCTCACGATTTTTGTACCACGTGTCCTAGGCCGTGGTAGAAGTACCATGTTCGATTAAACAATCAGATAACGCGTGTTTATCCATTTTCTCGATAAACCGAGTTACCCCCGAAAAACGTTTATATAATACGGACACCCTCAAATTTCCTCCGTTTATTCTCAAAATTTGTGTGGGAGTTTTATCTGAGCCAATAAACTAATTTTGTGATTTACTGCCATTTCTGACTCGGGCCACAAAATACCGAAAACCGTGTATTATAGGCTGTAATTAGGGTCGTTCGGGAGGTCGTACTGGGTTGCGTTTTAGTTTCTCACGATTTTTGTACCACGTGTCCTGCGCTGTGGTAGAAGTTACCATGTTCGATTAAACAATCAGATAACGCGTGTTTATCCATTTTTTCGATAAACCGCGTTACCCCCGAAAACCGTTTATTGCATACGGACACCCTCAAATCTTCTCCGTTTATGCTTAAAATTTGCATGAGAGCTTTATCTGAGCCAATAAACTGTTTGTGTGATTTACTGCCATTTCTGACCCGGGGCCATAAAATACCGAAAACCGTGTATTATAGGCTGTAATTTGGCCATTCGGGAGGTCGTACTGGGCTGCGTTTCAGTTTCTCACGATTAGCTTATCATGATTTTGTCTGCCCGAAGTGACATACCTTTTTGCATTCTAAGGCCAAACAAACGTTTTTTTAATAAAAATTTGTAGGTGTTTTAGTCATATAAATACCACTCTCCACTTTTGTCCACAACCCAGCTGCAGTTTCCTCACTTGCAACTTCTTTCATAATTTTGTCTGCCCGACATAACAAAATAGTGGCATGAGCCCTTTCCTTTCTTGTTACAAATTTGGGATTCTTGGTTTTCGTAACTGAAAACTTAATTACTACCATCCACCGCTCTGCGACAGTCTTTGTCATCTTCGTAGATAAACATGCCGTCAACGATCACCAGATACACTATTGGTTAACCAAATCTCTCATCTTTATCCGTCATAGTCTGAAATTATTCATTCCCGTAAATCTGCCTATCTTTGTAGCTAACTGATGCGCCATCATCTCGCCCGATTCAAATTTCCTAGTTTAGATGTCAATTGTTATGCGCGGAAGCGTGTTGAAACAATGCAAAAACAATAGCAAAATCAAGAACGCAAGAATTTACGTAGTTCACTATCAATATGATAGCTACGATCATAGGGACAGGGACAAATTTAACTATGTCGTGAGAGAATTACAAATTACAAAAGATGAGCTCTAAAACTTGTCTCTTCAAGTTTTCTACCTTTCTCTCTTACCTTATTGAATAATTTCTGGCGTCTTTATATAATTATTCCAGATTAGAATAAAAGACCTGCTAAAATTAGGAAATAAGACAAATAGAAAACTTATACAATTTCCTAAACCGAGCTTTCCTAAAACAAACCAAACTTTCACCTTTAATCAAACTCTCACATACACTACTACAAATTTGGGCAATAACAACGCCCCATCAACAACGCATACTCACGAAAATTAAGAAAAACCGTTGTGGAATGGATAATTATTTTTCCGCGGATTTTATTAAGCCTAATAACAACGGTATTAGTTTTTTGAACGTTGTTATTAGTTTTAACAACGGGGTGAACTAAAATAACCGTTGTAAATAAATAAACTAATAACAACAGTTTATTATATAAACGTTGTTATTAATTTGGCGCGAAATAAGGAAAAGTAATAACAACGGGCACAAACAAACCCGTTGTTATAATGTGTTATTAATTAGGCGCAAAATTTGGCGTAAATTAATAACAACGGATATGATTTTGTTGTACGTTGTTGTTAGTTGTAACAACGGGTATAACTTTGTTAACCGTTGTAAATAAGTAAACTAATAACAACGGTTTATTATGAATAATAACCGTTGTCAATATTTGTTAATAAAGATGAAAAAAACACACAACACTAATAATACTGTACTGCAACACAAAAACACAAACACAAAGCGATTATACTGCATCACAAAACCACAAACACTAAGACATACTCCCTGATCGTCTCTTTGTCATCATCTCCGTCTGCTATTTCTTATTAATCAGGTACTCTAATAATTTTTCTTTATTGATTTCCGGAATTTCGTTTATTTGTGAATTAGTTGCCTTATACAATGTATTTTCTGAATTAGTTGGCTTATTATTGAATTTGTTTTAATTAGTTGGATTTTCTGAATTACTTGGCTTACAATATATACTACGAATGTAGATAAATGACTCGAATTTGGATGAATGTTGCGAATATGAGTGACCCAAACTATAAGGATGGTTTAGCTGAATTTTTTGAAGTCGTTGCGAACAATTTGAATGGTTCTTCTAGTATTCCATGCCCTTGTGAAAGATGTGGTAATATTAGGTATATGGCTATTCCGGACGTTAAAATTCACCTAGAAAAGAATAGTTTTAGTCGATCCTATACCCGTTGGATTTTTCATGGGGAATCATTAGAGAAAGAGAATAACTTTGAAGAAGATGATCTTGAGGATAACTGATGATCCCGAGTTTGCCGAGTATGTTGAGTTGGAAGCAGACGAGTTGAATGTTGGGTCTACAGATAATGAAGAAAAAGATGATGAATCAAATGCTTTTGAAGATAACAACATTAATTTGGATGACCTTGACAACATGTATGAGAAGTTGTGTGAGTCTGAAGCGCCTCTGTACCCTGGTTGTAAGTATACAAAGATGTCGGCTGTGGTGAAGTTGTATAATATCAAGGGGCAAATGGGTTAGTGACACGTGTTTCACTAGTTTATTAGCCTTGATAAACGACATGCTTCCAGATGGTAATGTTCTGTGGGAAAATATCCGTGTACTTCCCTTTAAATCATTCAGGATTATAATGAAATTATGATTATATGATTAATAGTCATAAACGAAAATGCATAATAAGCGAGAGATGAGAAATAACCTTTAGTCCTTGCTTTAATGGCTTAAGAACAATATCAAAATGATGATATCTCCTAATCGTAGCACCCAAGATAGAATGAGAAATGCCCTTGAATTTGCTAGAATGTTTTATGAAAAGTTACTGTTAACTTTTTAATTTTGTGTTGTGTAGAGATGGAGGCACAAGTGATTTTTAGGGTTAAAAGAAAAAAAAAATTCTTCTCTTTTCCCTATTTCACACGGCACCAATGTAGTTATTAGGGGAGATATTTTCTCCTCTAATTAACCACTAATGGACCGAAAATTCCAGAGTGAATCTGGACTTTATTTCGGTTAAATTCGCTTTAATATATAATGTGTATTATTATTATAAATGTCATTTGTGTTGTCATGTATTAATATGTCCATACAACATTTTGTAGTCGATACATTAATACCGGTCTCACAACATCTAATATGACAATCGTATAATATATACGTTAATTATAATTATCCGTATAATTATAATTTGCTAATTCAATATAACATTTTATATTCAATTACGAATTAACATTTTAATTCGCATAAGCTTACATTATATATATGCTAATTAAAAACAACAGTTTATATTTAATTACGAATTACTTTTAATTCGTCTCAGCTTATATTATTTAATCGTTATTAAATAATCGTCTCATCATCACATTGACTAACCTTTTAGTCAAATACACTGATTAACCTTTTAGTCATATAATAGGGCATAAATATGATTATTTTCTCAAATAATTACATCTCTCAAACACATCCTCTAGGTGTGACTTTTAGGGACCAGTTGATCACCGCCATCTGTATGACAATAACGTCAAACTTATCTAGCAAGCCAACCGTTATTGATGAACGTTAATCAACTGATTATAATATAAAGTATACCCTGTGAACCTACAGAGATTTATTTATGTTATTGCACTAACTGTGGAGGACACTAGCTCCAACAATCTCCCACTTGTCCGTACAAGTGTATGTGCGATAACCGATTCTAGTATATATATATATAAAAAAAAGGGTTTAGGGTTTAGGGTTTAGGGTTTAGGGTTTAGGGTTTAGGGTTTAGGGTTATTTTGATGTAACACACGTATACTAATAATGATACTTAATAATTAAAAGTGATCCGACCCGAAAATGATACTTAATAATCATCACGCGGATAATAAATAAAGATTTCTATCGAATTAAATTAAATAACCCGATACTAGCTAATTAATTTTGGGTCGGACAGTTTCAGGTTTGTGATGCAAAAACGGTCCGACTCGATATATAACCTCATCCGCTAGCATATTAACATTTAAATGATCGAATTAAATTAAAACAGACACACGAATAAACAGACACGAAAGCCGAAAGGACACGGCCCTCGCTCGCTTCCTGACCCAATTAAACTAACCCGGTAAAGTTACATACCCTACGAATCTAACCAGATCGGAATATGGCCTATTAACCATTTATTTGTTGATAAAACGTATGTACCCAATAATATATATATATATATATATATATATATATATATATATATATAGGTGGTAAAAAAGCAATAAACCGTCCTTTTTAATTAATTTGAGCATATATATATATATATGCATCAATATATCCGTCCCTTTTAGCGTACTTGAACGAAGTCGATCGACTCATTATTTAATTTGGGAAACATTGACGTGTATATATAATACTTGCATGTGCATTGAGGAATCTGTTATTATTGCAAAGTAGTACGAGGTTAATGATCCGGAAGTCATCATTAATTATTATATATCATCAATATTATCATTAATATTATTGCAAAGTAGTACGAGGTTAATGACACGTGCCCCTGATCCAAAAGCGATTGACCCGAAGTAGCTACTAGCTCTAGATAGTGGATTGCCCGATCCGTAACTGGCCACCCGATCAGTTTCAGGTTAGCTAGTGATGCATGATTATAATAACCAGTACCTTAATTAAAAAGAAAATGACCCGATTCGAGAATCACTAGACTCGATATATATATACCACATCCGCTTGACCCGGAAATTATCGACGACCCGCCCAATTATAAACATTCCCGAAATAGACACGAAAGCCGAAAGGACCCTCGCTCCCCGACCCAAACTAATAATATATAATAACCCGATCGATAAAGTTATTAATTACAAACCCGCCGAATCTAACCCGATCGGAATTGATTCCCAGGCCAAACCCGATCCGAGCTAATAATTAAACGTAACTTACGCCTATAATATAAAAATTTAGAGCAAAGTAAAATAAATTATATTAAATTTAGAGCAAAGTTAAATAAATTAAACGTAATTAATGAATTTATTTTCGTGCCTCAAATTTTAATACCGCGCGCGCGTATCTGAAAAAAAAAAAAACACATAATCTATAAAAACGGTTCTTTATAATACCACCGTTGTTATTACTTTCAACAACGGGTCATATTAAAGAAACCGTTGTCATAGTGTTATTACTTTCTACAACGTGTGTTCTTTAACCGTTGTCATTACTCTATAACAACGGTGGTTTTTAGTATAACCGTTGTCAATAGTTTCTCAAACATTATGGTAAGAAACCCTTTAGTTTCTCTTAATAAAAAATCATTTCCAATCCTATAGAGTAAATTAAGCACACGTACATTATCATCATCATCCTCCTCGTTTACAATCATCCTCGTTTACAACACAAATCTTTTTGTTTATTATCATCATCATCCTCCTCGTTCTCTTGATCATCATCCTGCTCGTTCTCATTATCATCATCATGTTCTCATTTTCATTATCAGGTAATTTTTGTATTTCGTCTTTAGGGTTTTAAGATTGAAGTTCATCTTTTTGTTTTCATTTTCTATTTATCGTTCTCTTTATCATCTAGTTTCATTCCTTTCTAAGTTTTTAGAGTTTTAGAATCTCTGCATGACTCTTTATTTGTTCAGTTACTATTTCATTCATTTTAAGATCTTAGGGTTTTAGAATCGCTGTATGCATGACTCTGTTCCGTTACTATTTCATTTCTTTTGAAGGTCTTAGTGTCTTAGGATTATCATGGGTGAAAAACGGAAAAGAGTAGAAAACCATGATAAGGGGGATAAGCCTGGTGAGAGGGGTGCTTCGAAGTGCTCTGCAGCCCTTGCAGCTATAGCGGCAAAAACGCCGATGGAAATAAAATGGAGTGTGAAAGGTGTTCCTACTGGTCCAAATGCTGGCCATTTATCCACTTGGATTGGAGTTACAACCAAACAGTTTGCGCCTATTGATTTAGATGATTTCAGGAATATAAATCATGTATTGCAGAACTTACTCTTGATCCGTATAAAGGTATGATAATTTCTTTAGCTAAACACCATTTTATTTTGCATAAGTTACTATTACATAAGGCAGGAAGCCGTATAAAGGTTCGTATAAAGGTATGATATTAGACAGCCGCTTATTAGTATATATGATGATGATGCAGGAAGCTTTCGATATTCCAGACTGCAATGATAAGTATCTATTACGTAAGGCAGCGGCAGTCTTAAGGCAGTGGAGGTGTGACCTTGCCAAATTACACTTGTATGTCGACAAGGAGACGGGGGAGATGCATAAGAGCCCACCAACAAAGTACCCCAACATCACTCAGCAACAATGGGATAATTATAAGGCGAAACGAGCTACTGAAAAGTTTCAGGTTAAGTATCAATGTCATATGTTTACATTTTTGTAAAACTCTACTTAAGGTTACATTTTTCTAAAAGTTTCAGGTTACATTTTTCTAAAACTCTACTTGTATCTATAATTTTCTAATTGTCTCATCTACTTGCGATTTTATATGATTTGAAGAGCGTTAGCGCCAGAAATCGTTCTAACATCTCACAGAAGCGGGGGGTATATTATGGTTCTCGAGGCGGTTACAGATTGATAGAAGAAAATCTCGTAAGTAGCATCTATATATTAGATTTTTTTAATCATACTTGGACTTGATATACATTTATACATATATTATTTTTGAGTTAATGTGTAGGTGTCAAAGGGAGTGACCGACTTGAATCGGCACGTAACTTATAAAGAAGGGCACACGCCTAAAAGATCCCGAACATGTAACGAATATGATCAGGAAGTCTTAGCCAACATAGTAAGTATTATTTTATTAAGACAGGTTTTTAATAACTTTATTGTTCAATTCTTGTATGTCTGACTATCTATTTATTTTAGTAACAAAAATAAAATTAAGTTTATTTAATATATTATAGGAGAATGTTCTGAAGGAGGTTGCGGAAGGGAAATTCACTCCAAGTGGTCGTGACGACGTTCTTGCTAGAGCGATCGGCCGTCCCGAGCATCCAGGTCGATTGAGGGGCGTCCCATTACATGTCGGAGTCACGAAATATTATGGGACAACTAGCCCGAAAAAGAAGAAGAAAAATAAGGGGAAGGCTGACATGGTACCATTTGTTATTGTCATTTAAAATTCACATGTTATTGTTTTAACAAAATGCTGATTCTACATTTGGGGCGTGCAGGTTCAGTTATTGGCCTCCGTGATACTGAAGATGAATTCTGGAGGCAAGCCTTCCGAAGAAGAATTGAAGATGATTGAGGATGTCATTAAAAAGGGTGAGGTAGTGCAACAGATTGGTCAAGAGGCAGACACTACTACCTTGCCAATACATGAGGAGACGGCTGAGAAGATGGGTGAGGTACCTACTGCTGCCGAGGTTTTAATACCTCAAGCCGATAAGGTAAATATGACTTCTTTTTTTTTTTTCTGCATTTGTTCTTTCCAGCAGTCATGCCTTTGATTGGTTTATTTTATTAGGTAAATGAGTCTGAAGAGGGGACGCAACTTGAGGAGACGGGTGAGGTACCTAATGCTGCTGAGGTTTTGATACCTCAAGCCGATAAGGTAAATACGACTTAACCATTTTGAACCTCTGCATTTGTTCTTTCCAGCAGCCATGCCTTTGATTGGTTAATTAATTTTATAAGGTAAATAACTCTGAAACGGGGACGCAACTTGAGGAGCCGGCTGAGAAGACGGATGACAATAATGAGGTATGTAGATTATAAGAAGTTAGTATGAAGATGATCATTTATGATATCTATTATATTTTGGTATTTAGTAAATAATATGTATTCTTCAGGCAAAAAAAAAGCGGGTAGTTCTTCTCACCGACCCTTCATCCGAGGATGTGGTTCGTGTTGCCCGGGGTTTCATATACCCAAAGCCCAATGACTCAGCGGAAACCATCTTGGTTCATGGCGTACCACTCTTGCCGAATCATGCAAAAGTGGAGATAGCGCTAGTCGTGAAGGGCTGTGAAACCCGTAAACTGCCCGTCCATGTCCGTGACGACCTTCTAATTCTGGCAGATGCGGTTCACTGTTTTGTCCAATGGCCTAATAGCGACA
The DNA here is from genome assembly GCA_022085475.1 of Heliosperma pusillum. Classification (NCBI taxonomy): domain Eukaryota; kingdom Viridiplantae; phylum Streptophyta; class Magnoliopsida; order Caryophyllales; family Caryophyllaceae; genus Heliosperma; species Heliosperma pusillum. The sequence continues at coordinate 17,548 of JAIUZE010012490.1, read as the reverse complement.
TTTTTCTGGCTCGTGATCAAAAAATTCAACAGAATGTAGCCGGGGTTAGAAAAATACATCTAATTTAACCCGCCTTTTGTGTTGTGCATCACCTTCATAAATAGTGAAATTTATATGTTATAGTTTTGTTTTGTAGGTAACAAAAAACAGGGATAAGTCTAACTCGATAGACAATCTTTATACTACCCCGAAAAAGGTTTATGCTCAAAATTTTTCATGGGAGCTTTAACTGATCCAATAAACTGTTTGTGAGATTTACTGCCATTTTTTACCAGGGGCCACAAAATACCGAAAACCGTGTATTATAGGCTGTAATTTGGCCGTTCGGGAGGTCGTGCTGGGATGCGTTTCAGTTTCTCACGATTTTTAAACCACGTGTCCTGGGCGTGGTAGAAGTAACCATGTTCGATTAAACCATCAGATAAAGCGTTTTTATCCATTTTCTCGATAAACCGAGTTACCCCCGAAAACCGTTTATCGCATACGGACACCCTCAAATGTCCTCCGTTTATGCTCAAAATTTGCATGAGAGCTTTATCTGAGCCAATAAACTGTTTGTGTGATTTACTTCCATTTCTGACCCGGGGCCATAAAATACCGAAAACCGTGTATTATAGGCTGTAATTTGGCCATTCAGGAGGTCGTACTGGGCTGCGTTTCAGTTTCTCACAATTTTTGTACCACGTGTCCTGGGCCGTGGTAGAAGTAACTATGTTCGATTAAACCATCAGATAAAGCGTTTTTATCCATTTTCTCGATAAACCGACTTACCCCCGAAAAACGTTTATCGCATACGGACACCCTCAAATCTCCTCCGTTTATTCTCAAAATTTGCGTGGGAGTTTTATCTGAGGCAATAAACTAGTTGTGTGATTTACTGCCATTTCTGACTAGGAGCTATAAAATACCGAAAACCGTGTATTATAGGTTGTAATTAGGGCCGTTCGGGAGGTCGTACTTGGGTGCGTTTCAGTTTCTCACGATTTTTGTACCACGTGTCCTGGGCCGTGGTAGAAGTTACCATGTTTGATTAAACCATCAGATAACGCGTGTTTATCCATTTTCTCGATAAACCGAGTTACCCCTGAAAAACGTTTATCGCATATGGACACCCTCAAATCTCCTCCGTTTATTCTCAAAATTTGCGTGGGAGCTTTATCTGAGCCAATAAACAGTTTGTGTGATTTACTGCCATTTCTGACCCGGGGCCACAAAATACCGAAAACCGTGCATTATATAGGCTGTAATTTGGGCCGTTCGGGAGGTCGTTCTGGGCTGCGTGTCAGTTTCTCACGATTTTTGTACCACGTGTCCTGGGCCGTGGTAGAAGTTACCATGTTCGATTAAACAATAAAGATAACGCGTGTTTATCCATTTTCTCGATAAACCGATTTACTCCCGAAAAACGTTTATCGCATACGGACACTTTCAAATCTCCTCCGTTTATGCTCAAAATTTTTCATGGGAGCTTTATCTGATCCAATAAACTGTTTGTGTGATTTACTGCCATTTTTGACCCGGGGCCACAAAATACCGAAAACCGTGAATTATAGGTTGTAATTTAGGCCGTTCAGGATATTGTATTGGGCTGCGTTTCAATCTCTCACGATTTTTGTACCACGAGTCCTGGGTCGTGGTAGACGTTATCATGTTCGATTAAACCATCAGATGACGCGTATTTATCCATTTTCTCGATAAACCGAGTTACCCCCGAAAAACGTTTATCGCATACGGACACCCTCAAATATCCTCCGTTTATCCTCAAAATTTACATGAGAGCTTTATCTGATCCAATAAATTGTTTGTGTGATTTACTGCCATTTCTGACTCGGGCCACAAAATACCGAAAACCGTGAATTATAGGCTGTAATTTGGGCCATTCGGGAGGTCGTACTGGGTTGCGTTTCATTTTCTCACGATTTTTTTACCACGTGTCCTGGGCCGCGGTAGAAATTACCATGTTCGATTAAACAATGAGATAACGGATATTTATCCATTTTCTCGATAAACCGAGTTACCCCCGAAAAACGTTTATCGCATACGGACACCCTCAAATCTCCTTCGTTTATGCTCAAAATTTGCGTGGGAGCTTTATCTGAGCCAATAAACTGTTTGTGTGATTTACTGTCATTTCTGACCCGGGGCCACAAAATACCGAAACCGTGTATTATAGGCTGTAATTTAGGCCGTTCGGGAGGTCGTACTGGACTGTGTTTCAGTTTCTCACAATTTTTGTACCACGTGTCCTGAGCCGTGGTAGAAGTAACAAATGTTCGATTAAACCATCTAATAACGCGTTTTTATCCATTTTCTCGATAAACCGAGTTACCCCCGAAAAACGTTTATCGCATACGGACAACCTCAAATATCCTCTAATTATTCTCAAAATTTGCGTGGGAGCTTTATCTGAGCCAATAAACTGTTTGTGTGATTTACTGCCATTTCTGACTCGGAGCCACAAATTACCGTAAATCGTGTATTATAGCCTGTAATTTGGGCCGTTCAGGAGGTCGTACTGGGTTGCGTTTCATTTTCTCACGATTTTTGTACCACGTGTCCTGGGCCGCGGTAGAAGTTACCATGTTCGATAAAACAATCAGATAACGCGTATTTATCCATTTTCTCGATAAACCGAGTTACCCTTGAAAAACGTTTATCGCATACGGACACCCTCAAATCTCCTCCGTTTATTCTCAAAACTTGCGTGGGAGCTTTATCTGAGCCAATAAACTGTTTGTGTGATTTACTGCCATTTCTGACCCGGGGCCACAATATACCGAAAACCGTGTATTATAGGCCGTAATTTGGGCCGTTCGGGAGGTCATTCTGGGCTGCGTTTCAGTTTCTCACGATTTTTGTACCACGTGTCCTGGGCCGTGGTAGAAGTTAACATGTTCGATTAAACAATCAGATAACGCGTGTTTATCTATTTTCTCGATAAACCGAGTTACCCCTGAAAAACGTTGATCGCATACGGACACCCTCAAATCTCCTCCGTTTATGCTCAAAATTTGCGTGGGAGCTTTATCTGAGCCAATAAACAGTTTGTGTGATTTAATGCCATTTCTGACCCGGGGCCACAAAATACCGAAAACCGTGTATTATAGGCTGTAATTTGGGCCGTTCGGGAGGTCGTTCTGGGTTGCGTTTCAGTTTCTCACGATTTTTGTACCCCGTGTCCTGGGCCGTGGTAGAAGTAACAAATGTTCGATTAAACTATCAGATAACGCGTTTTTATCCATTTTCTCTATAAACCGAGTTACCCTCGAAAAACGTTTATCGCATACGGACACCCTCAAAGCTCCTCCGTTTATTCTCAAAATTTGCGTGGGAGCTTTATCTGGGCCAATAAACAGTTTGTGTGATTTACTGCCATTTCTGACCCGGGGCCACAAAATACCGAAAACCGTGTATTATAGGCTGTAATTTGGGCCGTTCTCGAGGTCGTTCTGGGCTGCGTTTCAGTTTCTCACGATTTTTGTACCACGTGTCCAGGGTCGTGGTAGAAGTAACCATGTTCGATTAAACATCAGATAAAGCGTTTTTATCAATTTTCTCGATAAACCGAGTTACCCCCGAAAAACGTTTATCGCATACGGACACCCTCAAATCTCCTCCGTTTATTCTCAAAATTTGCTTGGGAGTTTTATCTGAGTCAATAAACTAATTGTGTGATTTACTGCCATTTCTGACCCGGGGCCACAAAATACCGAAAACCGTGTATTATAGGATGTAATTTGGGCCGTTCGGGAGGTCGTTATGGGCTGCGTTTCAGTTTCTCACGATTTTTGTACCACGTGTCCTGGGCCGTGGTAGAAGTAACCATGTTCGATTAAACCATCAAATAAATCATTTTTATCCATTTTCTCGTTAAACCGAGTTACCCCCGAAAACGTTTATCGCATACGGACACCCGCAAATATCCTTCGTTTATGCTCAAAATTTGCGTGGGAGCTTTATCTGAGCCAATAAACTGTTTGTGTGATTTACTGCCATTTCTGACCCGGGGCCACAAAATACCGAAAACCGTGTATTATAGGCTGTAATTTGGGCCGTTCGGGAGGTCGTTCTGGGCTGCGTTTCAGTTTCTCACAATTTTTGTACCACGTGTCCTGGGCCGTGATAGAAGTTACCATGTTCGATTAAAGAATCAGATAACGCGTGTTTATCCAGTTTCTCGATAAACCGAGTTATCCCCGAAAAAGGTTTATCGCATACGGACACCCTCAAATCTCCTTCGTTTATGCTCAAAAATTTTCATGGGAGCTTTATCTGATCCAATAAACTGTTTGTATTATTTACTGCCATTTCTGACCCGGGGCCACAAAATACCGAAAACCGTGTATTATAGGCTGTAATTTAGGCCGTTCGGGAGGTCGTACTGGACTGCGTTTCAATTTCTCACGATTTTTGTACCACGTGTCCTGGGCCGTAGTAGAAGTAACAAATGTTCGATTAAACTATCAGATAACGCGTTTTTATCCATTTTCTCTATAAACCGAGTTACCCCCGAAAAACGTTTATCGCATACGGACATCCTCAAATCTCCTCCGTTTATTCTCAAAATTTGCGTGGGAGTTTTATCTGAGGCAATAAACTAATTGTGTGATTTACTGCCATTTCTGACTAGGAGCCATAAAATACCGAAAACCGTGTATTATAGGTTGTAATTAGGGCCGTTCGGGAGGTCGTACTTGGGTGCGTTTCAGTTTCTCACGATTTTTGTACCACGTGTCCAGGGCCGTGGTAGAAGTAACCATGTTCGATTAAACATCAGATAAAGCGTTTTTATCCATTTTCTCGATAAACCGAGTTACCCCCGAAAAACGTTTATCGCATACGGAGTCCCTCAAATCTCCTCCGTTTATTCTCAAAATTTGCTTGGGAGTTTTATCTGAGTCAATAAACTAATTGTGTGATTTACTGCCATTTCTGACCTGGGGCCACAAAATACCGAAAACCGTGTATTATAGGATGTAATTTGGGCCATTCGGGAAGTCGTTATGGGTTGCGTTTCAGTTTCTCACGATTTTTGTACCACGTGTCCTGGCCCGTGGTAGAAGTTACCATGTTCGATTAAACAATCAGATAACGCGTGTTTATCCATTTTCTCGATAAACCGAGTTACCCCCGAAAAACGTTTATCGCATACGGACACTTTCAAATCTCCTCAGTTTATGCTCAAAATTTTTCATGGGAGCTTTATCTGATCCAATAAACTGTTTGTGTGATTTACTGCCATTTTTGACCAGGGGTCACAAAATACCGAAAACCGTGTATTATAGGCTGTAATTTGGCCGTTCGGGAGGTCGTACTGGGATGCGTTTCAGTTTCTCATGATTTTTGTACCACGTGTCCTGGGCCGTGGTAGAAGTAACCATGTTCGATTAAACCATCAGATAAAGCATTTTTATCCATTTTCTCGTTAAACCGAGTTACCCCCGAAAAACGTTTATCGCATACGGACACCCAAAAATATCCTTCGTTAATGCTCAAAATTTGCGTGGGAGCTTTATCTAAGCCAATAAACTGTTTGTGTGATTTACTGCCATTTCGGACCCGGGGCAACAAAATACCGAAAACCGTGTATTATATAGGCTGTAATTTAGGCCGTTCGGGAGGTCGTACTGGACTGCGTTTCAGTTTCTCTTGATTTTTGTACCACGTGTCCTAGGCCGTGGTGGAAGTAACAAATGTTCGATTAAACCATCAGATAACGCGTTTTTATCCATTTTCTCTATAAACTGAGTTACCCCTGAAAAACGTTTATCGCATACGGACACCCTCAAATCTCCTCCGTTTATTCTCAAAATTTTCGTGGGAGCTTTATCTGAGCCAATAAACTAAGTGTATGATTTACTGCCTTTTCTGACCCGGGGCCACAAAATACCGAAAACCGTGTTTTATAGGCTGTAATTTGGGCCGTTCGGGAGGTCGTACTGGGCTGCGTTTCATTTTCTCACGATTTTTGTACCACGTGTCCTGGGCCGTGGTAGAAGTTACCATGTTCGATTAAACAATCAGATAACGCGTGTTTATCCATTTTCTCGATAAATCGAGTTACCCCCGAAAAACGTTTATCGCATACGGACACTTTCAAATCTCCTCCGTTTATGTTCAAAATTTTTCATGGGAGCTTTATCTGATCCAATAAACTGTTTGTGTGATTTACTTCCATTTTTGACCCGGGGCCACAAAATACCGAAAACCGTGTATTATAGGCTGTAATTTGGCCGTTCGGGAGGTCGTACTGAGCTGCGTTTCAGTTTCTCACGATTTTTGTACCACGTGTCCTAGGCCGTGGTAGAAGTAACCATGTTCGATTAAACCATTAGATAAAGCGTTTTTATCCATTTTCTCGATAAACCGAGTTACCCCCGAAAAACGTTTATCGCATACGGACACCCTCAAATCTCCTCTGTTTATTCTCAAAATTTGCGTGGGAGTTTTATCTGAGCCAATAAACTAATTGTGTGATTTAATGCCATTTCTGACTCGGGCCACAAAATACCGAAAACCGTGAATTATAGGCTGTAATTAGGGCCGTTCGGGAGGTCGTACTGGGCTGCGTTTCAGTTTCAAACGATTTTTGTACCACGTGTCCTGCGCCGTGGTAGAAATTACCATGTTCGATTAAACAATCAGATAACGCGTTTTTATCCATTTTCTCGATAAACCGCGTTAACCCCGAAAACCGTTTATTGCATACGGACACCCTCAAATCTCCTCCGTTTATTCTCAAAATTTTCGTGGGAGCTTTATCTGAGCCAATAAACTAATTGTGTGATTTACTGCCATTTCTGACCTGGGGCCACAAAATACCGAAAACCGTGTTTTATAGGCTCTAATTTGGCCGTTCGGGAGGTCGTACGGGGCTGCGTTTCAGTTTCTCACGATTTTTGTACCACGTGTCCTGGGCCGTGGTAGAAGTTACCATGTTCGATTAAACAATCAGATAACGCGTGTTTATCCATTTTCTCGATAAACCGAGTTACCCCCGAAAAACGTTTATCGCATACGGACACTTTCAAATCTCCTCCGTTTATGCTCAAAATTTTTCATGGGAGCTTTATCTCATCCAATAAACTGTTTGTGTGATTTACTGTCATTTTTGACCCGGGGCCACAAAATACCGAAAACCGTGTATTATAGGCTGTAATTTGGCCGTTCGGGAGGTCGTACTGAGCTGCGTTTCAGTTTCTCACGATTTTTGTACCACGTGTCCTAGGCCGTGGTAGAAGTAACCATGTTCGATTAAACCATCAGATAAAGCGTTTTTATCCATTTTCTCGATAAACCGAGGTACCCCCGAAAAACGTTAATCGCATACAGACACCCTCAAATCTCCTCCGTTTATTCTCAAAATTTGCGTGGGAATTTTATCTGAGCCAATAAACTAATTGTGTGATTTAATGCCATTTCTGACTCGGGCCACAAAATACCGAAAACCGTGTATTATAGGCTGTAATTAGGGCCGTTCGGGAGGTCGTACTGGGCTGCGTTTCAGTTTCAAACGATTTTTGTACCACGTGTCCTGCGCCGTGGTAGAAGTTACCATGTTCGATTAAACAATCATATAACGCGTTTTTATCCATTTTCTCGATAAACCGAGTTACCCCCGAAAAACTTTTATCGCATACGCACACCTTCAAATCTTCTTCGTTTATGCTCAAAATTTGCGTGGGAGCTTTATCTGAGCCAATAAACTGTTTGTGTGATTTACTGCCATTTCTGACCCGGGGCCACAAAATACCGAAAATCGTGTATTATAGGTTGTAATTTAGGCTGTTCGAGAGGTCGTACTGGACTGCGTTTCAGTTTCTCACGATTTTTGTACCACGTGTCTTGGGTCGTGGTAGAAGTAACAAATGCTCGATTAAACCATCAGATAACGCGTTTTTATCCATTTTCTCTATAAACCGAGTTACCCCCGAAAAACGTTTATCGCATACGGACACTCTCAAATCTCCTCCGTTTATTCTCAAAATTTGCGTGGGAGCTTTATCTGAGCCAATAAACTAATTGTGTGATTTATTGCCATTTCTGATCCGGGGCCAAAAAATACCGAAAACCGTGTAGAATAGGCTGTAATTTGGGCCGTTCGGGAGGTCGTACTGGGCTGCGTTTCAGTTTCTCACGATTTTTGTACCACGTGTCCTAGGCCGTGGTAAAAGTTACCATGTTCGATTAAACAATCAGATAACGCGTGTTTATCCATTTTCTCGATAAACCGAGTTACCCCCGAAAAACGTTTATAGGTTGTAACGTTTATAAACTGTTTGTGTGATTTACTGCCATTTTTGACCCGGGGCCACAAAATACCGAAAACTGTGTATAATAGGCTGTAATTTGGCCGTTCGGGAGGTCGTACTGGGCTGCGTTTCAGTTTCTCACGATTTTTGTACTACGTGTCCTAGGCCGTGGTAGAAGTAACCATGTTCGATTAAACCATCAGATAAAGCGTTTTTATCCATTTTCTCGATAAACCGAGTTACCCCGAAAAACGTTTATCGCATACGGACACCCTCAAATCCCCTCCGTTTATTCTCAAAATTTGCGTGGGAGCTTTATCTGAGCCAATAAACTAATTGTGTGATTTAATGGCATTTCTGACTCGGGCCACAAAATACCGAAAACTGTGTATTATAGCCTGTAATTAGGGCCGTTCGGGAGGTCGTACTGGGCTGCGTTTAAGTTTCTCACGATTTTTGTACCACGTGTCCTGCGCCGTGGCAGAAGTTACCATGTTCGATTAAACAATCAGATAACGCGTTTTTATCCATTTTCTCGATAAACCGAGTTACCCCCGAAAAACGTTTATCGCATACGAAAACCCTCAAATCTCCTTCAATTATGCTCAAAATTTGCGTGGGAGCTTTATCTGAGCCAATAAAGTGTTTGTGATATTTACTGCCATTTCTGACTCGGGGCCACAAAATACCTTAAACCGTGTATTATAGGCTGTAATTAGGGCCGTTCGGGAGGTCGTACTGGGCTGCGTTTCAGTTTCTCACTATTTTTCTACCATGTGTCTTGCGCCGTGGTAGAAGTAACCATGTTCGATTAAACAATCAGATAACGCGTGTTTATCCATTTTCTCAATAAACCGAGTTACTCCTGAAAAACGTTTATCGCATACAGACACCCTCAAATCTCCTCCGTTTATGCTCAAAATTTACATGAGAGCGTTATCTGAGCCAATAAACTGTTTGTGTGATTTACTGCCATTTCTAACCCGGGGCCATAAAATACCGAAAACCGTGTATTATAGGTTGTAATTTGGCCATTCGGGAGGTCATACTGGGCTGCGTTTCAATTTCTCACGATTTTTGTACCCCGTGTCCTGGGCCGTGGTAGAAGTTAACCATGTTCGATTAAACCATCACATAAAGCGTTTTTATCCATTTTCTCGATAAACCGAGTTACCCCCGAAAAACGTTTATCGCATACGGACACCCTCAAATCTCCTCTGTTTATTCTCAAAATTTGCATTGGAGTTTTATCTGAGGCAATAAACTAATTGTGTGATTTAAAATCATTTCTGACTAGGGGCCACAAAATACCGAAAACCGTGTATTATAGGCTGTAATTAGGGCCGTTCGAGAGGTCGTAATTGTCTGCGTTTCAGTTTCTCACGATTTTTGTACCACGTGTCCTGCGCTGTGGGTGAAGTTACCATGTTCGATTAAACAACCAGATAACGCGTGTTTATCCATTTTCTCGATAAACCGCGTTACCCACAAAAACCGTTTATTGCATACGGACACCCTCAAATCTCCTCCGTTTATGCTTAAAATTTGCATGAGAGCTTTATCTGAGCCAATAAACTGTTTGTGTGATTTATTGCCATTTCTGACCCGGGGCCACAAAATACCGAAAACCGTGTATTATAGGCTGTAATTAGGGCCGTTCGGGAGGTCGTACTGGGCTGCGTTTCAGTTTCTCACGATTTTTGTACCACGTGTCCTGGGCCGTGGTAGAAGTAACCATGTTCGATTAAACCATCAGATAAAGCGTTTTTATCCATTTTCTAGATAAACCGAGTTACCCCCGAAAAACGTTTATCGCATACGGACACCCTCAAATCTCCTCCGTTTATTCTCAAAATTTGCGTGGGAGTTTTATCTGAGTTAATAAACTAATTGTGTGATTTACTGCCATTTCTGACTCGGGGCCACAAAATACCGAAAACCGTGTATTATATAGGCTGTAATTTGGGCCGTTCGGGAGGTCGTACTGGGTTGCGTTTCAGTTTCTCCCGATTTTTGTACCACGTGTCCTGGGCCGTGGTAGAAGTAACCAAGTTCGATTAAACCATAAGATAAAGCGTTTTTATCCATTTTCTAGATAAACCGAGTTACCCCCGAAAAACGTTTATCGCATACGGACACCCTCAAATCTCCGTTGTTTATTCTCAAAATTTGCGTGGGAGTTTTATCTGAGTCAATAAAGTAATTGTGTGATTTACTGCCATTTCTGACTCGGGGCCACAAAATACCGAAAACCGTGTATTATAGGCTGTAATTTGGGTCGTTCGGGAGGTCGTACTGGGTTGCGTTTCAGTTTCTCAAAATTTTTGTACCACGTGTCCTGGGCCGCGGTAGAAGTTACAATGTTCGATTAAACAATCAGATAACGCGTATTTATCCATTTTCTCGATAAACCGAGTTACCCCCGAAAAACGTTTATCGTATACGGACACCCTCAAATCTCCTTCGTTTATTCTCAAAATTTGCGTGGGAGCTTTATCTAAGCCAATAAACTGTTTGTGTGATTTACTGCCATTTATGACCCGAGGCCATAAAATACCGAAAACCGTGTATTATAGGTTGTAATTTAGGCCGTTCGGGAAGTCGTACTGGGCTGCGTTTCAGTCTCTAACGATTTTTGTACCACGTGTCCTGGGCCGTAGTAGAAGTTACCATGTTCGATTAAACCATCAGATAACGCGTATTTATCCATTTTCTCGATAAACCGAGTTACCCCCGAAAAACGTTTATCGCATACAGACACCCTCAAATCTCTTTCGTTTATGCTCAAAATTTGCGTGGGAGCTTTATCTGAGCCAATAAACTGTTTGTGTGATTTACTGCCATTTCTGACCGGGAGCCACAAAATACCGAAAACCGTGTATTATAGGCTGTAATTTAGGCCGTTCGGGAGGTCGTACTGGACTGCGTTTCAGTTTCTCATGATTTTTGTACCACGTGTCCTGGGCCGTGGTAGAAGTAACAAATGTTCGATTAAACCATCAGATAACGCGTTTTTATCCATTTTCTCTATAAACCGAGTTACCCCCGAAAAACGTTTATCGCATACGGACACCCTCAAATCTCCTCCGTTTATTCTCAAAATTTGCGTGGGAGCTTTATCTGAGCCAATAAATAGTTTGTGTGATTTACTGCCATTTCTGACCCGGGGCCACAAAATACCGAAAACCGTGTATTATAGGCTGTAATTTAGGCCGTTCGGGAGGTCGTACTGGACTGCGTTTTAGTTTCTCACGATTTTTGTACCACGTGTCCTAGGCCATGGTAGAAGTAACAAATGTTCGATTAAACCATCAGATAACGCGTTTTTATCCATTTCTTCTATAAACCGAGTTACCCTAGAAAAACGTTTATCGCATACGGACACCCTCAAATCTCCTTTGTTTATGCTCAAAATTTGCGTGGGAGCTTTATCTGAGCCAATAAACTGCTTGTGTGATTTACTGCCATTTCTGACCCGGGGCCACAAAATACCGGAAACCGTGTATTATAGGCTGTAATTTGGGCCGTTCGGGAGGTCGTTCTGGCCTGCGTTTCAGTTTCTCACGATTTTTGTACCACGTGTCCTGGGCCATGGTAGAAGTTACCATGTTCGATTAAACAATCAGATAACGCGTGTTTATCCATTTTCTCGATAAACCGAGTTACCCCCGAAAAACGTTTATCGCATACGGACACTTTCAAATCTCCTCCGTTTATGCTCAAAATTTTTCATGGGAGCTTTATCTGATCCAATAAACTGTTTGTGTGATTTACTACCATTTTTGACCCGGGGCCACAAAATATCGAAAACCGTGTATTATAGGCTGTAATTTGGCCGTTCGGGAGGTCGTACTGGGATGCGTTTAAGTTTCTCACGATTTTTGTACCACGTGTCTTGGGCCGTGGTAGAAGTAACCATGTTCGATTAAACCATCAGATAAAGCGTTTTTATCCATTTTCTCGATAAACCGACTTACCCCCGAAAAACGTTTATCGCATACGGACAACCTCAAATCTCCTCCGTTTATTCTCAAAATTTGCGTGGGAGTTTTATCTGAGTCAATAAACTAATTGTGTGATTTACTGCCATTTCTGACTCGGGGCCACAAAATACCGAAAACCGTGTATTAAACAAGTTACCATGTTCGATTAAACAATCAGATAACGCGTGTTTATCCATTTTCTCGATAAACCGAGTTACCCCTGAAAAACGTTGATCGCATACCGACACCCTCAAATCTCCTCCGTTTATGCTCAAAATTTGCATGAGAGCTTTATCTGAGCCAATAAACTGTTTGTGTGATTTACTGCCATTTCTGACCCGGGGCCACAAAATACCGGAAACCGTGTATTATAGGCTGTAATTTGGGCCGTTCGGGAGGTCGTTCTGGCCTGCGTTTCAGTTTCTCACGATTTTTGTACCACGTGTCCTGGGCCATGGTAGAAGTTACCATGTTCGATTAAACAATCAGATAACGCGTGTTTATCCATTTTCTCGATAAACCGAGTTACCCCCGAAAAACGTTTATCGCATACGGACACTTTCAAATCTCCTCCGTTTATGCTCAAAATTTTTCATGGGAGCTTTATCTGATCCAATAAACTGTTTGTGTGATTTACTACCATTTTTGACCCGGGGCCACAAAATATCGAAAACCGTGTATTATAGGCTGTAATTTGGCCGTTCGGGAGGTCGTACTGGGATGCGTTTAAGTTTCTCACGATTTTTGTACCACGTGTCTTGGGCCGTGGTAGAAGTAACCATGTTCGATTAAACCATCAGATAAAGCGTTTTTATCCATTTTCTCGATAAACCGACTTACCCCCGAAAAACGTTTATCGCATACGGACAACCTCAAATCTCCTCCGTTTATTCTCAAAATTTGCGTGGGAGTTTTATCTGAGTCAATAAACTAATTGTGTGATTTACTGCCATTTCTGACTCGGGGCCACAAAATACCGAAAACCGTGTATTAAACAAGTTACCATGTTCGATTAAACAATCAGATAACGCGTGTTTATCCATTTTCTCGATAAACCGAGTTACCCCTGAAAAACGTTGATCGCATACCGACACCCTCAAATCTCCTCCGTTTATGCTCAAAATTTGCAAGAGAGCTTTATCTGATCCAATAAACTGTTTGTGTGATTTACTGCCATTTCTGACACGGGCCCACAAAATACCGAAAACCGTGTATTATAGGCTGTAATTTGGGCCGTTCAGGAGGTCGTACTGGGTTGCATTTCATTTTCTCACGATTTTTGTACCACGTGTCCTGGGCCGCGGTAGAAGTTAACTTGTTCGATTAAACAATCAGATAACGCGTATTTATCCATTTTCTCGATAAACCGAGTTACCCCCGAAAAATGTTTATCGCATACGGACACCCTCAAATCTCCTTTGTTTATGCTCAAAATTTGCGTGCGAACTTTATCTGAGCCAATAAACTGTTTGTGTGATTTACTGCCATTTCTAACCCGGGGCCACAAAATACCGAAAACCGTGTATTATAGGCTGTAATTTAGGCCGTTCGGGAAGTCGTACTGGATGCGTTTCTGTTTCTAACGATTTTTGTACCACGTGTCCTGGGCCGTGGTAGAAGTAACCATGTTCGATTAAAACATCAGATAAAGCGTTTTTATCCATTTTCTCGATCAACCGAGTTACCTCCGAAAAACGTTTATCGCATACGGACACCCTCAAATCTCCTTCGTTTATGCTCAAAATTTGCGTGGGAGCTTTATCTGAGCCAATAATCTGTTTGTGTGATTTACTGCCATTTCTGACCCAGGGCTACAAAATACCGAAAACTATGTATTATAGGCTGTAATTTAGGCCGTTCGGGAGGTCGTACTGGACTGCGTTTCAGTTTCTCACGATTTTTGTACCACGTGTACAGGGTCGTGGTAGAAGTAACAAATGTTCGATTAAACCATCAGATAACGCGTTTTTATCCATTTTCTCTATAAACCGAGTTACCCCCGAAAAACGTTTATCGCATACGGAAACCCTCAAATCTCCTTTGTTTATGCTCAAAATTTGCGTGGGAGCTTTATCTGAGCCAATAAACTGTTTGTGTGATTTTCTGCCATTTCTGACCCGGGGCCACAAAATACCGAAAACCGTGTATTATAGGCTGTAATTTGGGCCGTTCGGGAGGTCGTTCTGGTCTGCGTTTCAGTTTCTCACGATTTTTGTACCACGTGTCCTGGGCCGTGGTAGAAGTACCATGTTCGATTAAACAATCAGATAACGCGTGTTTATCCATTTTCTCGATAAACCAAGTTACCCCCGAAAAACGTTTATCGCATACGGACACTTTCAAATCTCTTCCGTTTATGCTCAAAATTTTTCATGGGAGCTTTATCTGATCCAATAAATTGTTTGTGTGATTTACTGCCATTTTTGACCCGGGGCCACAAAATACCGAAAACCGTGTATTATAGGCTGTAATTTGGCCGTTCGGGAGGTCGTACTGGGATGCGTTTCAGTTTCTCACGATTTTTGTACCACGTGTCCTGGGCCGTGGTAGAAGTAACCATGTTCGATTAAACCATCAGATAAAGCGTTTTTATCCATTTTCTCGATAAACCGAGTTACCCCCGAAAAACGTTTATCGCATACGGACACCTTCAAATCTCCTCCGTTTATTCTCAAAATTTGCGTGGGAGTTTTATCTGAGTCAATAAACTAAATATGTGGTTTACTGCCATTTCTGACTCGGGGCCACAAAATCCCGAAACCCGTGTATTATATAGGCTGTAATTAGGGCCGTTCGGGAGGTCGTACTGGGCTGCGTTTTAGTTTATCCCGATTTTTGTACCATTTTTCCTGCGCCGTGGTAGAAGTTACCATGTTCGATTAAACAATCAGATAACGCGTGTTTATCCATTTTCTCGATAAACCGAGTTACTCCTGAAAAACGTTTATCGCATACGGACACCCTTAAATCTCCTCCGTTTATGCTCAAAATTTGCATGAGAGCTTTATCTGATCCAATAAACTGTTTGTGTGATTTACTGCCATTTCTGTAACACCCAGTATTTTTATAATAAATTTTATCCGGAAATTTATTTATTAAAATAATTATTTTGCGAGTTTAATTATTTAATGCGTATTTGACGCTTGCGAACTTTACTTTGTTATTTTCCGTTTTTACCTAATTTGGATGGGTTAAGATGTCCGTACAAGATTTTACTATTTTAAGTTAAATACTATTTCTCTTAAATCCATTCTTGGAGCGTTTTCATTATTCTAAACCTAATTTGTAATTTGATTATCCATCTTGTAAGCTAATGGGTCAAAAGCCCACTTATTAATCATCTATAAAAGAAACCCTAACCTAGCAACTAGGTTGCTCAATCTTTCCTGTTGCGTGCGTTTCCCTGCCGTGACTCCCTTCTTCCTCCATTCTTATTTTTCTCTCTTTGACTCCATTGTTATGTAACTTTCTTCATCCAAATCAAATAAAAAATATATATTTACAATCCTGGCTCTTACTTCTACAATATATTATATTCATATTATTTTTAAGGGACTCGATTGTATGTAGTTTAGACCTACCTTTAGGGTTTATATATTTGATGCGTAAATAAGAAGAAAAAGAAGATGTATTTCTTTTGGGTGTTTATGGAGGAGGATTCGGGTAGCACAATGTTATTGGCGTTTTTATGAAGATGGAGATTATTTTGCTGTCATTATTGCGTAATAAAGGTAACTAGGTTTTCTTCTTTAATTATGTTTATAGAAAGTAAGCATGATTTACATGATATAATGGTGTATGTATGATTTAATTGTATTGTGCGTAGTAATATATGCATTTAATTGTATTTATTATATGTTATTTTGTATAATATTATTTGTGTCATATAGGGTTGCGCGATACAACCCTAGTGGCGTTGTTTTGGTGCCGTGTGCAACGGCCTAGGCACACCAATGGTAGTGGCCTAGGGTTTTATGTTGGCCGTGGCCTCTCTTGAGGTGGAGGCTAGGGTTTGGTGATTTATCACTTAGGGTTTTGGTTGTTTGAGAAATTAGGGTTTTGGTTTACATCATTAAGGTTATAGCTGAAGGTACTATAACTTTGATAGAGTTAAGTGAAGGTTATAGTTGATGATACTACAACCTGACAATCTTAACCAAGGTTATAGGTGGTGCACTATACCTCTTGTAACACCCTCAAATTTGCGGAAAGAAAAAAAATAATTTAAATACATAACGAAGGGTGTCATAAATAAAAAGGTTCATTACAAAAGAAAATTTATATTATACATAAGAATTATACAAGACGGGAGACATATCTCCCGTATAAATACGGAAATAAAAGAGTGTATAATAATATACAATCTAAGAACCGAATATAGGTCCAAGGTAAATACTTCGCTCGCTAGCTCGTCAATGTACCCAATGTATGCATCACAAACCTGCCAACCGCATTAAATATAAACACGGAAGCCACAGTCAGTGGGGAGTAACTCCGAGTTCTCCCAGCCACGAAATGTCAAGTTTAATAAAAACATGAATAACATAAAAGCAATGTATATGGACAATACAAAACTTTAACATATATGATATGCTTTTCATGTTATGAAACAGATAACTAACAAATAACCTAGCATGTGAAAGCTATCATGTGAAACCGATAATAAGCTATAACTCGAGGTAGGGAAGCTGGTATGCTAGCTCAGAGGTTCCTCTCAGAAACATGGCCGTGATACACTCAAACCCTAATCAACACGTAATCATGTGAATCAGTTAACACTCGGTAATCCAAACTCTATCAATCTTAGCCGGCTTGCATCTCACCTTCTAAAACTCATAGAATCATCAAACATGAAAGACCAATACTTCTACAAACAGGCATAAGTTCTGTTCAGTCAATAGAAGACTTCTGTAACTCGAGTCTATACCACGAGGTAGGATATACTTAAATATTTAGGCTCAGCGGTCACTCCAGTAACATGGCCCAAATACCAAGCACACATCTAGGATCAGCGGTTACACTAATAACATGGCCCAGATCCAAAGCACATATCTTAGCTCAGAGGTTACCCTAATAACATGTCCAAGATACGACTCAACCCTAAACCTAGACTGCGCAGACCTAGAGAAATGCGAAGATCCATCGCATCCAAGACCAATGATACAATCACATGAGTACCCCTAAGAAGATCCATCAAAGGGTTGGCTAGTACTAAAGCTGGCTCCATTTCCCAAAGTAGAAACCATGGCAGCCATGCCCCGACTTGAAGATCCATCAAGCCGGGAACACAAAAGCTATAAAGCGGCAAACTCC
>JAIUZE010012489.1:0-14775 GCA_022085475.1 Heliosperma pusillum | reverse complement strand
TAAATGCCTAATAATATCATATTAGATAATAATATTTTCCTTGAACAAGAATGAAGGTCGAAGTAATACGTTTGTTTGATAAGTCATAAAGTTAATACAAAATTGAAGGAGGTCATCGTGAAAAATTAAGTAGGAAGGTTAGAAGTACAAAATAGATTATAAAATAGAGAGATGAACAACACATAAAGCCGGAAAATTTAGAGGTATACCATAGAATATCAATATCAATTTAATTGAATACTCCTACCACCCCTATCGAAGTAATAAAATAGGTATATCTATAGTTGTCCCTCCAAAACTCCTCATACTTCAATAAGAAAACAAATGTATTTATGGGTTATACAATTTTATCCGTTTAATAGGTGTTATACCATGTGAAAAACATAAAGGGCTAACACTAATTTTATCATTTTTTTCAAAAAAATAAAATAAATTAATACTGTAGTTGTAGTGGTCTCGACATCCCTAATTAATTTTTTCCTTTTTTAAAATTTGACACATAACACCTAAATAAATAAAAATGTATACGAGTATTAAAAATAAGTTTTGTTGATCAAGAAAGAATCGTAAAAAATAATAAACGTAATTGCCCATTCATGGACGGGTTTTACTCTTTTATGGACATTTTTCCATAATTTTTCCATGTCTTACCCTTATCAATGAAAAAACTCTTTCTTCTCACTTTCTTCTAAAATTAATCAAATCCTCACCAACTACTCATTTATGAATCTTAATACTCATATTAAGCAATTAACAATTCCTAAATTTAAATTCATTATTCAATTATACAATAACATTGCATATCAAAGTAGTTAGAATTAAATTAAATTGGGAAAAATAAAATTAGGGTTTATGAAAATTTAGATTGATGAGGAATGGGTTGGCAAGGGAGAGGCTGGTAGTGGCTCCAGTTGCTCAGACCCGCGTCGGGGAGGGGGAAGTCATGGTGGTCGTGTCGTGCAAGAGGCGAGAGGGGAGGGATGAGGGAGGCGGGTTTGATGGTGGTTGTGGGCGGTTTGGCCGGAGGCTACACTGGAAGAGTCAGTAAATTGAGAGAGATAGAAATTCGAACAATACACTAAATGACATTAATAAAATGAGAGGAGTATAATGGTCTTTTTTGTCCATGATTGAATAAGTCATGTCCATGAAAGAGCATAACTCATAATAAATTATGTGTTACAAATTCTTATGAAGGATGATAAAAAAAAATAGAGAAAATGTAAAAATAAATTCACGAAGTATTGTTTAAAATAATGTTTTTAGATTGATATTCTAATTGTTTGACTAAAAGAATCAATGAGTATCCTTAGGGGTCGTTTGGTTCAAACATTCGGAATGGATTGGAATGGATTCTAACTCCAAAGAGGTATGGAGTTAGAATCCCATACATTTTATAGTTGTTTGGTTCAATCTTGGAATGAGAAATAATAATGTGGAGGGTGGAATGGATTTAGAAACTTGGCGGGAGAAGTGGGTATGGGATTACAAGGGGTTGGAATGGAGTTAGAATCCATTAGGTATCTAACTCCATTCCAAAATGCTCCAACCAAACATTGGAATGGATTAAATCCATTCCAATCCATTCCAAAAGCTCTAACCAAACACCCCCTTAGAAGAGTGAAAATGTTTCAACTGCGTTCTTTTTTTTTTCTTTTTTTTTCTTTTTGTCTTTTTGTCTTTTATACTACTAACAACATGTTTCAACCTTAACAATAGGAATTAATATAAGATTTTAATGTTTTTCTCATTTACATATATATCCCCTCCTAAAATCTAAACTAATTATTAAATTAATACTATTCACTTCACTTTAGTTTAAGAACAGACCGTACCTGAATAACCGAAGCTTGTCGATCCAATTTCCAAACTTTTCGAATCCAACTTTTAATTTACGAAATTATTTCGAGTTTTTTTAAGCCGATTTAAAAGGCACTCACCCTTAAATACTAGAGCAAACTAATAATGAATTAAAAAAAGCAAAAGCAAGAGTAGGTGTTATATGTATGAAGAGAGGAAAACAAGTCGAATATATAATCAATCCCATTATTCATTGCTAGATTATCTCCATTTAGTTAGCCCCTTCTCTTTCCATGCCTCACCATATATCCCTCCTCCTAAACCCAACAAACCACATATATAAACACCTTTAAACAATGCCTTTCTTTTCACTTACCCTCTCTCTCTCTCTCTCTTTCAGTGTTTGAACAACATACTCAAACAATATCAAAAACAGGATTAAGAGGAAGATTAATCAATATTTCTGTCATGGCATCAAAACCACTTGTTTTGTTCCTCAACTTTCTGATAATTATGGAGTCAATGCATCTTATGGTGGCTCAAGTTCATGGTGATAATTCGTTTACTAGTTCCGAAAGACGGGTTTTTGAAGACAAACATTATCATGGTATTAGTCATCATGTTAGAAAAATGCAGGCGTTTAAGGAGTTAATTGCTTCTTCTCCTTCCACATTGGTCTCTTCTTCACCAACCTCAGCTCCTCCTCCGGTTTGCATTCAATTCATAACTTTTTCTTATTGTTAGTTACGTATGTTTATGAGTTGTCTCGTCCATTAAACCTGGCTAATAAGAAAGGCGAGTTCTAAACTTCAAATAAGAAATGTGCATTCAATTTCACAACTTTTTTTTATTGTTAATTACATATTTACGTATGTTTATGAGTTGTCCCGTCTATTAAACTTGACCGACAGAAAATGTGAGTTCTAAACTTCTAATAACACATTAACACATTCTAGAGATTACTAATAGAATATAACTATAATATATGAGCCTCAACCATAACCTTTAAGGCTATCAATTACACATGCTTGACCGGTCAAACTATAACAAGCTCGCTAATTTACTTGTCTTTGAACCGTAAAATATATGCTGAGTTTAATCCAGCGTGACCTAAACTCGAATATGATCACTTTTAAAAAGAGCTTATTAAGAATATAAGTACGAGACTTATTTTAATCAATAGTACATACATAAATAACAAATGATTGAGACGACAAAACATATAACATTGATAGGAAATCTAAAACGCCTCAACTGAATATTATGTATGATTAATCAAGTTACTTCTCTTACAATTTCGTGATTTGGAAAATATAATGGAAAAAAAATGCAGGGGCAAACAAGAAACGCATTGGTGTATCACGTAACGTCATATGGAGCGGACCCAACCGGAAAAAACGATAGTACGGATGCACTTTTAAGGGTATTTTCGGAAATAGGGGAAATTGGAAGTAGCAACAATAATAATAATGGACATTTAATGGATGGTATTACTAATTTGGGAGGAGTAGAAATTAATCTTGATGGTGGTACATACGTAATCAATCGTCCTCTCCATTTTCCAACTCCTTACCTTGGAAATATCTTGGTACGCATTTTCTTATTCTTTTCTTCGTCATTTTTCACTTAAATTACTTTAGACATTAATTACACATAGATAGTAATAAGTCTTGCTTGTGACGGGGTTGGTCAAATCCCCTCTCAAATAGCAAGTTGCAAGACAAGTGGGGTGCTCCATTTGTCCTCCACTTGCCCCCCACTTGTTCTTTGTGAGGGGAATTTGACCCGTCGCAAGCTCGTCCCGTCGCAAATGAGAATTTGTGTGCATAGATAATTGTATACAGAGTACATCTCTAAAGTTTATTAAATGCTTATCTATATATATATATATATATATGGAGGTATTAAATTGTATTTATCATTACCCATAAAATTATAATACTAATTAATGTCAATTTTTGCATGAGCGATTCTTAGCGTCAATTACCCGAGCTCTTAAAGGTTTTAATTATTTATATACAATCTCATATCTATTTTCTCATTTATTTTTAATATACTTGCGGTTGAACGTTTATTGAATATCATCCCGTAAATAAAAATTACGAATATCCTTAAAAGAGATTCTACAATAATTAGATGCTACTTAATTAGGAAAAAAAAAACTTTGGTGTGAAGAATAGGTTGATTATCTATCGAATTATCGATATTATTTAATAAATTTACAAGAATTGGATATACGGAGTTTGTGTATAATACTAGGAGTATTTCGTAATTCATACTCTGTATCTAGTAAATACTCCGTAATTGTTTGTCGAGTTGAATGCGAGAATTAGAAGTACATGTTTCTTTACACCTTAGAAGAATCGATGCTTTTTATTTAAAGATGAAGTAACTATAATAAGAAACGCAATTATATGTTACTTTGCGATGTTTAATCGTATATAATCAGTTATATGAGTACATCTATAAGGAATAAAAGCAAAGTTATTATTCCGATGCATGTTGTTTTACTTTCTTGGTGAGTTGGTGTGACCTTCGAAAAGCAAACACAGAAAATAAATAATCAAACTCTTTAATCTAAACAATTGACCGACAAAGATTTAAGTATTGTTGAATGGATGACTTCAAGAGTTCAAGGACGTGATATATATACCGATTTGGGGTTGTTTGGTTACCCATTCTAAAACACATGAATTGTAATTCATGGGATTTGTAAAATGGTTGTGTTGTTTGTTTGCTCCAAATTCCATAAATTAGAGTTCCATAGGAACTTCAATTCTTCCATCATGGGGGAAGTTGCTTACCTAGGTCCCCCTAGTTAAGTGAGAATTCCTATGGAACTCACTTCCCGCATTCCAACCAAACGACATTTTTGCAATTCATGTGAAATGAATAATCATGTGAATTACTACTTCCTTGGATTTAAAGTTCCTCCATTGAACCAAACGAGCCCTTGGAGTATGATTTAGTCTTTTCACAGTATCAACAATCAACAATATAATTAAACTTTACTGCTTCGAACTACCACACTACCACAGTCCACAACAGATGTTTATATGATCAGACCCACAAGGTGTCATGTTCTGCTGACCGTAAAAATAATCGGCATTAACGCGGAGCTATTCATTTTACACAAATTCTTATTTCAGACGGACTAATTCCGTCTGAAAAATAAGACGGGATTATGTTGCCACTTTTTGATAAAATGTAACCACAACTTATATCAACTTGTTTTCAATAGTGGTTACATATAACTGTAAAGTGGTTACAAAATCTCGTCTTATTGCTTCAGACCAAAATGGTCCGTCTGAAGCAAGACCAACTGTTCATTTTAACATTAAAACATGTACGGAGTATCTTTCGTGAGCATTTATGACAATCTTTTTGTTTTTCTTATCTTCTATGCATTCTACTTTTGTCTTATTAATTAATACATTTGACATGTCTTAAACTTAAAATGCTAAACCCGTCTTAAACAAGGATTTATGTTGATCTCATTATTTTTAATTAATTTGATTTGAAAATATATTAAAAAATCCAAAAGTGATAATACAATACTCAAACGATACCGTTGATGCCACATCTAAATGTCTACTCTACATGGTAAATTTAAAATCGTTCGAATTTCTCGCCATCGTGATATCCAAAATTACGGATTGGATTCGGCACGGGTACCGGTTCTGTTCAGATAGGTCTTTTTTTCTTTCCTCGACCCTAATTAACATGGACCAAAAATCACCTCGATTTGAAGTATCATGCCAAATTGTATTTGAGTACTTGTCTAGTCTAAGGGTTGCTAGGAGGCATAAATTGGTCATGAGTAGTTCTAAGAAGATGACATTATTAAATGTTGAATTTACACTTGAGATTTGTTATGTTTTCTAGTGAAAGGTTCTATTCAATGTAGCATACCTTAGTAGAGATTAGGCAACAAAAAACCATGAAAAGTCTAGATATTAATTAGCATCTAAGAGAAATAAAGTTAGTAGGTGGATGTTTAGATTGTCTTCTTTTGTTAATTTGGCAAGACTTGAATTAGAAAACCCAAAAACAACCATTTATTCAATCAATTGGTTTTGCTTAAGACGGGGCGATCCGTCTTATTATTTCAGACGAGTCAAGTTCCCTCACAAAGGAGCAAGTAGGGCAAGTGGGGATAATCTGCCCCACTTGCTCTTTTGTTAGGAGGCTTAACCCGTCTGAAACAATAAGACGGGTCGTGCCGTCTAAAACAAGAATTTGTGTTATTCAATAAGTTAGATATACATTTTTGTACATTTAGAGTAACAGTAACTTTGGAGAAATCAAGTTTTCCTAAGGCTACTCAAATAAAGTAGGCTCATTTTATTGACGATTACATTGCTTAAGTTTAGATCAACAATTCCATTATGATACCTCATGTTAGCAGAACTTAAGTTAAGTCCTTTGCATCAAGTTTGCATTGTTGTGCCAGTTTTTCTAAGGGGGCAAGCTCTTTTACCTTTGAAAGAACTCGACGATTACTTGTATTTCTCATACGATGTTCGTAATCTTTTTATTGTTGTTCGTGACTCAAAGTAACACTTTAATTTCATAACGGTTTACGGAGTACATAATAAGTGTATACATTTTAGCATTAATCATGATTTGTACCTATTTTATTAACTATGATACCCTTTTTTCTTTAATTGTAAAATGGTCCCCCAATAAACTTATTGAGAGACCGTCTCTTATGAGACTTACTCCCGACGTAAGAACTCGACAATTGCTAGTGTTACTCATGTAATATTGTGATACAGATACATGGAGGAACACTAAAAGCCTCAGACAGTTTTCCAACAAATGGCTACCTTATTGAACTTTCAGCATCATCATCTACTCAAAATCAAGAGAAAACTACTTCTGT
Source organism: Heliosperma pusillum (assembly GCA_022085475.1). Classification (NCBI taxonomy): domain Eukaryota; kingdom Viridiplantae; phylum Streptophyta; class Magnoliopsida; order Caryophyllales; family Caryophyllaceae; genus Heliosperma; species Heliosperma pusillum. Next base: position 8,090 of record JAIUZE010012489.1, on the reverse strand, counting down.
TGACCAAACACTTAGCACCTCTTCGGCTGCCTACAACTTCGAGTACATAACTTTTAGGGACTTAATGTTGGACTGCAATTACAAAGGTGGAGGCATTACTATCACAAACTCTCTGCGAATTGGCGTAGACAATTGTTACATTGCCCATTTTATGTCGGAGGGTATTCGTGTTGATAGTGGTCATGAGACTTTGATCCGAAATTCATTCATTGGCCAACATATAACTGCCGGGAATGATCCCGGAGAAAGGAGATTCAATGGAACAGGAATTGTCCTTAATGGTAATGATAATGTTGTTAATGATGTAGTGATTTTTTCGGCACAAATTGGAATAATGGTTTCTGGACAAGCTAATCTTTTATCAGGGGTGCATTGTTATAATAAAGCCTATGGTTTCGGTGGCACTGGTATATATTTGAAATTGCCGGGATTAACTCAAACTCGGATTGTGAATTCGTACTTAGATTACACCGGAATTGTGGTAGAAGATCCTTTCCAACTCGTGATTTCTAACAACTTTTTCCTAGGAGACGCCTTCATTCAGTTCAAGTCGATAAAGGGTATTGCTAACGGAGTAAATATCGTTGATAATTTATTTTCGGGGTCTGGCAAAGGAATCGACATTGTTCAATTAGACGGGTCTTTTGGGAATGTTGATCAAGTTGTGGTTGATAGAAACAGTGCAAACGGGATGAACATGAAGTCGACTATTGCTCGTGTAGCAGTTAAGGGGAATGCAACATCCTGGACAGCAGACTTTAACAGAGTTCTTCTGTTTCCGAATCTCATTAAACATGTTCAGTATACCTTCAGTACGACCGGAAATTCTTTTCCTAATTACGCTTTAAGGAACGTGTCTGATAATCGAGTGGTAATCGAGTCCAATTTAGTCGCTCCTACGAGTGTTTACGTTACAGTTGAGCAAGGATCAAATTGATTAAAGTTGGTGATTGCGTTTACGCTACGAGATTTGTCATCTGGGGTTGTTGATTAGTTGGTTATGGCAGGTGATTATAGTGATTAATTAATGGATCATTATATTTAAAATGTCAAATTTATTTGGTTGAAAAATGGTTAATATATGACCATTATTATTCGATTAGGCTTTTAAAAAAGCAGGGGCTTTTCTCTTTCGGTTGTAATGACGTAAGATCAAGTGTAAATTAATTGATTATTATGCAAATGATAAAGAAATGGCAGTGATTTCAACTTTCAAGTATGCGTTTTGTTTGAACTTTTGTTATTTGGACATCGGTCTTTTAGATGGACCCCAAAAAGTCAACATTAGGAAGGTTTGTTGCATAATTTGTAAGTAGTGGGTCTTGATTCAGACGGATCATTTTGGTTTGAAGCAATAAGACGGAATTTTGTAACCACATTACTGTTAAATGTAACCACTATTGAAAACAAGTTAATATCAGCTGTGGTTACATTTTATACATAATGCCGTCTTATTTTTCAGACGAAAATGGTCATCTGAAATAATAATTTGCGATATGTAAGAGCATTTGTAAGAGTATTACGGGATAAAAAAACATCAGTTGTAAGACTAGCTTTCAATCTCCTTATAAACATCATTTAATTCTTTCTATTTTGGTTTTCTTAACACGTGTGCCTAGTGGTTACATGTTAGAAAAACTGATATCTACTGTTTTGATATCAACATCACTTTATAAACCGATCACAATCGGCCGATAGGAAGGTAAATATCTTTCTTGTGAACAATGCCCGTCATAACATACTCGTAATCGTGCAGAGACAAACAATGATTAATTATACGTGTGAACATAAGACATATTTATTTACATTAGCATGCTACGGAGTTTAACTCAGTCTTGTAATATTTAACACTTTAAATCAGCGTTAACAACATCGTACCGATTCACTTGGCTTGGTTGATAAGTGATAACCTCCCTTGATGAAATGTTTGAATGAGCTTGGAGTTACCACAAAGCAATTGTTATTTGGGTTGATTTTAAGAGATTGCACGTAAATTTTAAATGTAAAAGAGATAGTTTCAAACTAACTCATCAATGCACTTTAAAGCAGTGACGGAGTAAGAATTTCAATTTAAGGGGGGGCTTATAACATAAGGTAAACTTGAAAATAATTCTAATAATTTCAAAAATCTCATCCAGTAGGGGAGCGAGCGTCACTGCTAGCACCCCTAACTCCACCACTGCTTTGAAGCGTAAGATAGCTTATAGACCATCATATGATTTAGTTTTCAAACATATAATATGTGTTTTTTGTAAAATACCACCTATTGAGTCCAATTTTTTACGTTTTACCACCTATTGAGTCCATTTTTTCATATTACCACCTACTTTTAACCTAAACCCTCACAATCAACACCTAAATTACGTTTTCAAGACGGTCTTTCTTATTTTTCGTCTCGCTTACATTTTATCGTCAATCGGTTATTTCTTATGACCAAAATACCCCTCATTTAACCCACTCACTCACTCACCCCCTTCCCTCCTCTAATTCATTACACTAACTCATTATTTTCCCTAAATCAATTAAATCCTAATTGACTTACACTAGAACCCTAGAAATTGATTTCTGGGTTTTATCGTCATTGGTAATCTGAGAACCCACCATACTCATCAATTTCTTCATCTTCGTCATCCTCTGCAGAATCCACCATAGCCAACATATTGTAAGGTAAGTATTAATTATCTAATTGTTTAATTGATTAGGTAACTCGTGTATACTTGATTATCCCCAAATATTATTATTCATAAACCCTAATTAATTAATTCATATTGTAGGATGTTTTCTTCTTATAATGTTGATGTGAGATACTATCATGGGGGTAAGTTCGATACCGACACTAAAGGAAATAAAACATATGTTGGGGGTATCGTAACCTTAAAATTTGGTTTATGCTCAAGTAGATATAATTTTGCGGATGTTCTTGAAACTGGGAAATCTTTTTTTGGCGGGAAGCCTTTTCAATGTTTCTACAAGATTAAGAGGACGAGTAGCGACTACTGTCAATTAGAAAATGAAATTGGAATGGAGGACTTTCTGAAATCGAGGGATAATTATGATTGCCTAGACCTATACTATGTTGAGGATACTAAAAATCCTAACTTTAGTTTATGGAGAGAGGACTGTGATGTTAGGAAAAGTCCTAGGTTAGCAAGAACCAATGTTATTTCCCCTATTACATCGCCTGTTTCTAGGGTGGATGTGCAAGTTAGGAGAAGTCCTAGGTTAGCAGGCAATGTTAGTTCCCCTATAACATCACCTTTTCCTAGAGTGGAGAAGCTGCAAGTTAGGAGGAAGTTGTCAACAGTGTTTGACAACATTGACTCCAATATTATTTATGAAGAGGTGAATGATGATGATGGGGATTTGCAGGCTTTTGTTGATGGGGATGACATGGGGTATTGGAGTGAGGAAAGCAATTATAGTCAGGTGGATGTAGGTAACACAGAAGTTGATGGAGATTTAGTAGAAGAAGAAGAGTTGTTTAATAATGGGGATGATGATAATTATATTGATGTAGTTAATAAAAATCTGAATCAATCTTGTTCACAGTACAATCATAGGGCTGGAAAGTCAAAGTTGTTTGATGTGGATGACTTAGATGTGAGGATTCAGGAGGAAGGTGATTTAAATTCAGATGAAGATAAAAGTGTGGCTGGTTCAGAAGATGAGGGGGACTCATCTGATAATTTTGACCCCCTAGTTGATTTTAATAAACCAATTGTTCTTAAACAGGGATTGAAATTCCCTTCTATTGATGTCTTTAGGGCTGCACTTAGGCAACATGCTATTGAGAATGGATATGAGTACTATTATTGTCACAATGATAGTGGTAGAGTACTTGTATTTTGTAGACATAGATGTGAATGTCAATGGAATGCAAAAAGGTCAAGGTTTCCAAAGTGTACTTGTTCAGCTAAGAGGAAGTGTGAGTTTAGGGTGTATGCTACAAAAGTTGATGATGACATAACATTTCAGATAAGGTCATTAAACCTAGAGCATATTTGTGCATTTACAACAACAAATAGGATGGTGACCTCAGAGTACATAGCTGAAAAGTACTTGGAGGTTTGGAGAAATGACCCACATTGGACATTGACTGGAGTTCAAAGCAGAGTTAAGCTAGATTATGGTGTAGATATAAACTATCACAAAGCATGGGTGGCTAGAGCTAGAGCCAAGATGATGATAAATGGCAATTCTGCTGAACAGTATGCTAGGGTGTGGGATTATGTTTTTACTGTTAGGAAGTATAATCCAGGAAGTTCAGCTTGTGTGAAGGTAGATAGGATTGATAGGCCCCCTCCCATTTTTCAGAGAATGTACATTTGCTTAGCAGCTTGCAAAGAAGGGTTTGTAAAAGGGTGTAGGCCACTCATAGGGGTTGATGGCTGTCATTTGAAAGGTACGTACCCTGGTATGTGTTTAGTGGCAGTGGCAATGGATGGAAATAATAACTTATTTCCAGTTGCATGGGGGGTTGTTGAGGTTGAAAATTCTGATACATGGGAGTGGTTTTTGGATCTACTTGTGAGAGACATTGGCACAGATGAAGGGGATGGATTCACATTTATGTCTGATAGACAGAAGGTATAATCTAATACACTATAATTCAATCAATCAATTTCAAATACCTTGATAACTAACCTTGTATTTTGATTTGATTTATTTGTGATGAAGGGTTTGATTGAAGCTATGAATAAGGTTGTGCCTAGAGCTGAAATCAGATATTGTGTTAGGCACATATGGGCCAACTTCAAGCTTCAATTTAGTGGACAAGGTTTCAAAGAAATTTTTTGGAGGGCTGCTTGGGCAACAACAGAGGTATTGGAAGAGGCTGAACATAACTTGGTGGATTGTTTGTGGAGTTTTGGGTCGATACTTTGTTGGAGTTGATTGTCTTGTAGTTGGTCATGATGAAATTACCCCGTCTAGTCGGATTTACCACATCTATCGTAGTTGGTCATGATGAAATTACCCCGTCTAGTCGGATTTACCCCATCTATCATAGTTGGTCATGATGAAATTACCCCGTCTAGTCGGATTTACCCCATCTATCATAGTTGGTCATGATGAAATTACCCCGTCTAGTCGAATTTACCCCATCTATCATAGTTGGTCATGATGAAATTACCCCGTCTAGTCGGATTTACCCCATCTATCATAGTTGGTCATGATGAAATTACCCCGTCTAGTCGGATTTACCCCATCTATCATAGTTGGTCATGATGAAATTACCCCGTCTAGTCGGATTTACCCCATCTATCATAGTTATATTTTTTGACAATTGCGAGCTTGGTTGGGAAAGAATTATCGCTCTATTGTCGAAGTTCAATTAATTCGATAAATGCATTAAAATCCAGAAAACTCTTTTGAAATAGAAAGGATGATGTTGAGAAAGAGAATGCAACAGATGACATAAAAGAAGTTGAGCTGAGTTGGATAAAAGAAGTTGAGCTGAGTTGGATAAAAGAAGTTGAGCTGCGTTGGATAAAAGAAATTGAGTACAAATTGAGTACTTGAGTTTAGTTAGATAAAAGAAATTGAGTTCATAAAAGAAATTGAGTTCATAGAAATTGAGTACAAATTGAGTACTTGAGTTTAGTTAGATAAAAGAAATTGAGTTCATAAAAGAAATTGAGTTCATAGAAATTGAGTACAAATTGAGTACTTTTAGTTAGATAAAAGAAATTGAGTTCATAAAAGATATTGAGTTCATAGAAATTGAGTACAAATTGAGTACTTGAGTTGAGTTAGATAAAAGAAATTGAGTTCATAAAAGAAATTGAGTTCATAGAAATTTTAACAAGATTTCTTTTTGATTAACCAGGCTGATTTCAAGCAAGAATTGGAAGGGATCAAATTTCTTTCTGTAGCTGCTTACAACTATGTTAGCAATATACCCCCAAGACATTGGAGTAGACATGCATTCTCCACCAAATGCAAAAATTCCATGATCCTGAACAACTTGTGTGAGTCATTCAATGCTGTACTGAAAGATGCAAGGGACAAGTCAATCCTTACACACATGGAGTGGATGCGTAGGTATATAATGAAAAGGAATTGTGAGAAAAGAGAAGGGGCAGAAAAGTATGAGGGGAGATTAATGCCTTACATCCACAAGTGTTTCAAGAAATTGTACATAGAAGTCAGGTATGCCAAAGTCCACTCAAGTATGTCAACTGAGTTTGAGGTTGATTACAAGGGTAGTTCATATACTGTCAATTTAGTTGATCATAAATGTAGCTGTTTTCACTGGGAATTAAGTGGCATACCATGTATACATGCAATGGCATGTATACTTAAGCAAAGGCTTAACCCTGAGGACTATGTTAGTGATGCTTACTCAAGGGAGAAGTATCTACTTGCTTATTCCCCTGCCATACATCCAATGCCTGGTGTAAGTCAATGGGAGAGGACTGGACTTGATGAACCACTACCACCAGTGGTTAGAAAGATGCCTGGGAGGCCATCTAAGAAGAAGAGAAGAAAAGAGCCAGGGGAGACTAGTCAAGTGAAAAGGCTGAAAAAGGCTCACAAGTGTGGAAAATGTGGGACATTGGGTCATAACAAGAAAAGTTGTACAAATCCTACTTCAGCTACAATACAACAATCAAAAGGTGGAAGACCTCAAATAGACAATGTTTGGGTTAGGGCAAATAAAACAAGAGCTCAACAAAAACAAGCAAGAAAGGAGCATGAGCAAGCCATCTTGAGCCAAACAGGAAGCCAACCACCATGTTTATGAACACAGGAAGCCAAACAGGAAGCAAGAAAGTAGTGGTTACTTGGTAGTTTTTTTTTAACACTTGGTTTGGTTACTTTGAACAACTCTATGTTTATGTTAATGTTGAACAAGTTTATGTTTGGTTAAGTTCTATTAGATGGTTACTTAGTAGTGGTTATTTGGTAGTTTATACTTGGTAGTTTATGTTCAACAAGTTTATGTAGAACAAGTTTATGTTGAACAAGTTTATGTTGAACAATTCTGTTTATGGCCTTCCTAGTAGATGAATTCAGTTTATGTTTTAATCTTATCATTTTGATCAATTCAAGTGTACACTAATTAGTGTACATGTTCTCAGTAAATAATGCTCAAAATCAGTTTACACTAATCAATGTACATATTGATTAGTGTAATTCTCAGACACACTGTTGTCAACAACAAAATGAAAAACTTAAACATCACCTTCATTAAACAAACCATTGATAGTCAATTACAACATACTAATAAAGATACTCAGTTACAGCATTCTTAATCCACAAGTTCTAAACCATTACAATTACATAAGCTTACTAAATCAACTAGATCATACCTACGCCATAAGCTTACTAATACAAAAGGACAACATTGAGCTTACTACCTTAAAGAGATCATTCCTACGCCATTAGCTTACAAAGCACATACATCCGCACACTATAGCACAACATAGCATGACAACACCTTTCACTTGTTCTTCATTTCTCTTGGCCAGTTTGCACTCCTGAACCAATTCATTGTTCTTGATTTTTCAAGGCATCATTTTCAACATTCACCTTATTTTTTTCCTCCATTAGAAATGTGACTGTGTAACATTACCACTGTAAAATCTGCAGCCCTCGAATCTTCTACCAGGATTAATTGCTGTCTGATCTCCTTAGAACAGCTGGAGTCCCAAAGTGGCAATTGCAACACCTACACTGACTGTCTTACTTTCACTTGACGACATTTCGCCTGTATTGCAGCTGAACAAATGTAGTAATTTGACACAAACCCAGAAATCAATTGTATACTTGTAGTAAAAAGGTTACAAATTTACAATAGCTAACTTAAACATAGCATCAAGCAACAACAATTACTAACCCAGAAATCAATTGTATACTAGGTTGACACAAACCTGGATACTTCAATTACTAACCCTAATTTCACTCACTACTAACCCAGAAAATCAATTGGGATACTTCAATTTTTGTATTACACAGCAATTTCAATAAATGAAAAACATAATTATAAACTAAATTAACATTAACGTTACATACCTTGATTAGCCTGAAGAAATAGTTGATGAACCCTAATATTGTTGTTGATGAATAAGTTTGAATATGAATGAGGT
>JAIUZE010012486.1:1470-42664 GCA_022085475.1 Heliosperma pusillum | reverse complement strand
AACATGTGAAATATTATATCATACCCAAACCCGCTTGACTTAAAGGATATTAAATTAAACTACGATTTCGTCTTATAATTTCTAACATGTGAGAAATAATAATTTTATGAAAAACCTTTTTAATTAAATATTTTACTTATTAATATTTCTCACTTGCTAATTATTACAAAACGCGATAAAAATAACGATAACTCAAAAACCGTCACAAGTCCCAAAGTGGGACCCACGGGCTGATTTTGGGCCGAACCCAACATGGCCTGAATGGGCCCACGGACAGATTTGGGCTATTTTGGCAGATTTTACAATTTTTACAAAAACCGTTTCTTAATTATTTCCCGCATGCTTAACATAATTAAACCCCGTCAAAACAACAACCAAACAATCAAACATCGACACAACCCAAAGACCAAAACCCGGACCCACCATGAACCAGCCCAGACCGGCCTGGACCGGGCCTGAACCGGCCTGAACCGGCCTGGTTTGGGTCCGGTTCTCAGCCCCCTTAACCGCCCCCTACACGGTTCAAACCACAATCAACACCCAATTTTTCCAACATGTTTTTAATTAACAATCATCCATTTTAACAACCATCATACAAAATCATGATTAAAAATAATTCATCCAAATTCCTCAAGAACACTAAACATATTAAAAATTTCCTACACAACATAAAAATCATAACTTAAAAAAATCATCAAAATTCATAAAGAACACTAAACATATTATAAATTCATACCACATGATACAAACCACTACTTATCATATTACTACCAAAAATCCCTAAATCATAATAATATGAACCAAAATTAAAGATGAACCAAAAACTAAAGAAACAAAAAGCTAAAGGCTATGTTACTAACTAAAATCATAAATACCCATAACTTAAACCAAAACTAAAGGCTATGTGACATTATTTCGTCGAGTAAATCGGAATCGTTACCTTGGCTAGACAAGTCAATTAGCACCAAAATAAGAAGTATAAACCAAGAAACCCTCCTACTAATCTTCACCCAAAATATACGAGTCTCCAAACTCGTCTTCAAAATCTTCCCCTATAAGAAAAGACAAGAAAAACATCATTAGTACTTAAACTTGATTTTTTCCATAATTAAATGTTGAAAACGATTTTGACGGAATTTAAAATAAACCGTACTAGAAGATGGAGAGCGAAGAGGAGATTCTAGAATTATAAGTTAGGACGGATTTAATTAAGAAATGAAGATTTTATGAGGATTTTGCTCAAGAACGATGAAGAACAATTGAAGAACACGAAGAACAAATGAAGAACGATAAAGAAAGTGATATTTTAGATCTTAATTTGATTTGATGAAAAATGAAAAGTTGTTAGTGAGTGAAGAGTGGTGTGGGTGCCGTGTACATATAGAGAGAAAAGGATGTCGGGTTTTGAAATTGTTGTTACGTAATTGACTCAGGTTTATTAATTATTTTACGGTATACGATTAAATATAATTAACGATTAAGTTAATTCAACTAAATATCTAGATATTATGATATTATAATCAAAAGAAAGACAAATATCTAGTCCTATTAGAGGACCTAGAAAACCGTGTGGTATGGTGAAGAAACGGATCTGTTTTCGAGCGTTTTGCGAAATTTTCGTTAACTGATCGATAAAGTTAATAAATATCTAGATATTTTGATTAGTTTATTCAAAACAATTAAACTATCTTATGGTGAGTGGAAAGCGATGACATGGGCGCGTGACTCATGCCAAAGTCGAGTTTTCGATTTTGTTTCGAATTTTTGCGATGACTTCTGACTAGTTAAATGACGTTCCGGTTAAAACCGCAAAGTTATTCTTTAATTCCGAATAAACAAAAAATTATATTAATTATGAATAACTCTTACCTAAATCTAAATAAAATAAATGTCAAAAATTTATTTTTTTAATAAAATTCGGTCCTTCAACTTAGATACAGTCGGGAAAAAGTCAACTAAAGGCAACGTCCCGCTTAAAAGTCTAGAAAAGTCAAGAGGACTTAAAAGTCAAGAAAAGTTTGGACGACTTAAAAGTCAAGAAAAGTAAATGACGACTTTTAAAAAGTCAAGAAAAGTCCAAGACGACTTAAAAGTCAAGAAAAGTCAAAGATGACTAAAAACGGTCTTTTCATGAAATCTCTCAGAAATTCCAAATACGAACGCGGAATTTCAAAATAAGACTTGGAACAAAAATTTCTATTTAAAAACTTAAGTTCTACTGAAAAGTGTTAGTAAATATTTTTACTAGAAAAATCGGGTACTTTTCGGGTTGTTACAATCACCCCTCCTTTTAAAAAGTTTCGTCCTCGAAACTTAGGAGAAAGAACGTAACATATATGTAGGTCTATTTCAAAACTGTTAAAAATATACTTGTAATATAAACATAGGATCTTATCAATGGAACGGAAGGTTCTCGTCGGCCGTTAACATCGACGTCCCAAGTCAAAGACTTAAAAAGATACCTTTTCGCATCAATAAATGAGAAAACTAGTTATCGAACGTCTCCAATAACAAGTCTCAACACTCCTTGACGGTAAAATACTGGAAATCATAAAACATTTCTAAAAGCTTTTAGTTCAAAAAAAATTTCGTAGTCCAAGTAAAAATTCTACTACCTAGGCCTAACTAAAGCTTCTAGTAATAATCTACTTATAAATACGATATTCCATAGAAGGAACGGAATATTCGAAAGAATAAATCGAATATAAAGAGGAAAGGAAGAAGAAGATTTACCTCAAGCAAAGAGCTCGGGATATTTAGCTAACATCTTAGCTTCGGGTTCCCAAGTTTCTGATTCGACGTTTCCACAACGCCAAAGAACACGAACTAAGGGTACCACCTTGTTTCGGAGTTGTTTGTTAGCCCTTTCAAGTATACGAATCGGCCTTTCTTCCAAAGCCAAATTAGGTTCCAAGTCCAACACTTCCTCTTGAATAATATTACTCGGATCACTGATATACTTCTTCAATTGCGAAACATGGAACACATCATGAACTTTGCTCAAGTTCGGAGGTAATTCCAGACGATAAGCAACAGGACCAACTCTTTTAAGCACACGAAACGGTCCAATATATTTAGGACTCAACTTTCCTTTCACTCCAAACCGTTTCACTCCTTTCATTGGTGACACTTTAAGGAATACCCGATCATTAACATCAAACTCAAGTGGTCGACGACGAACATCGGCATAAGATTTCTGTCTATCTTGAGCGGCCTTCATTCGCTCACGAATGACTTGAACTTGATCAATCGTTTCGGTCACTATGTCGGGACTCAACATATGATCATCCTGGACTTGATCCCAACAAACCGGACTACGGCACTTCCTACCGTATAAAGCCTCATAAGGTGACATCTTGATAGATGCATGATAACTGTTGTTATAAGAAAATTCCACCAAAGGCAAACACTTCTCCCAAGAAGCATGAAAGTCTAAGGCACAAGCTCGGAGAAGATCTTCCAAGGTTTGGATCGTCCTCTCAGTTTGTCCATCAGTAGCGGCATGAAACGCTGTGCTCATCAACAATTAACTACCCATGGCTTCTTGCAAAGCTGTCCAGAATCGGGAACTGAATCTCGGATCACGATCTGAAACTATATCTTTAGGAACTCCATGGTAGCGCACTATTTCATCCACATAGCTACGAGCTAAGACATCTATCTTCCAAGTTTCTTTGATAGGCACGAATCTGGCACACTTGGTTAGACGGTCTACAATAACCCAGATTGCATTCTTTCCACTAGAAGTTCTAGGTAAAGACATCACGAAGTCCATCGAAATAGACTCCCATTTCCACAGAGGAATTTCCAAAGGTTGCAGCAAACCTCCGGGTCTTTGATGTTCAATCTTCACCTTCTGACAAGTAAGACATTTACTAACATACTCCTTCACTTCAATCTTCATCCTAGGCCACCAGAATTGTGGTCTCAAATCGTTATACATTTTGTCGCCACCCGGATGAATAGAATAAGGAGAAAGGTGAGCTTCATCAAGTATTCTCTTCCTCAACTCGGCACTTCTCGGAACATACATTCGACCATGGTAACGAAGGTAGCCATCATTATCTACCACACAATCCTTTGCTTGCCCAAGTGATATCTTTGCTCGAATGGCGATAAAAGTAGCATCCTCCGGTAAACAAGTACGAATCTCTCGGTAAAAATCAGGTTCCGCAGTTAAAGCACCAAGATAATCAAATCCTTTCCCAACAAACTGTATCTGCAGCTTCTGAAATTCGGTTACTAGTTCATCGGGTAAAGTACCAAGAGCATTTAATGAATGACTAGCCTTTCTACTCAAAGCATCTGCCACAACATTTGCTTTTCCCTCATGATAAATCAACTCGGCATCATAATCATTCACTAACTCTAACCATCTCCTCTGCCTCATGTTCAACTCTTTCTGAGTAAAAATGCACCTCAAGCTTTTGTGATCGGTGTATATTCGGCAATGAACTCCAATAAGATAATGTCTCCAAGTTTTCAATGCATGCACCACAGCTGCTAACTCAAGATCATGAGTCGGGTAGTTCACTTCATGAACCCTGAGTTGTCGAGAAGCATAGGCAATGACTTTTCTATTCTGCATCAAGACACACCCCAAACCATGCTTAGAAGCATCACAATATACATCATAATCAGCTTCATCATCTGGTAAAGTTAAAACTGGTGCGGTAGTCAATCTCTTCTTTAATTCCAAGAAGGCAATTTCACATTCATCGGTCCAGATATACTTTGCTTCCTTCTTTAGCAATTGAGTCATCGGTCTTGCTAATTTGGAGAAATCTTTCACAAACCGACGATAATAACCCGCTAAACCAAGAAAACTCCGAATCTCGGACACATTTCTCGGACTCTTCCAATCCACCACTGCATCAATTTTAGCTGGATCGACCATAACACCGTCTTTTGAAATAACATGACCAAGGAAAGATACCTCGGGCAACCAGAATTCACATTTGGAGAACTTAGCATACCACTTTTGGCGTCGAAGAACTCCCAAAATGGTTCGGAGGTGATCAGCATGTTCTTCTTTAGATTTAGAAAAGATCAAAATATCATCAATAAATACCACCACACATTTATCGAGGTACTCCCTGAAAGTACGATTCATCTGATCCATGAATATTGCGGGAGCGTTAGTCAAACCGAATGGCATCACATTGAATTCGAAATGACCATACCGCGAGCTAAAAGCAGTTTTGGGAATATCTTCTTCACGAACGGGAATTTGATGATAACCCGATCTTAGATCAATCTTTGAAAAAGTTGAAGCACCACGTAACTGGTCAAAGAGATCATTAATACGCGGAAGAGGATTATTGTTTTTGATTGTGACACGGTTCAACTCACGATAATCAATGCACATTCGCATAGAACCGTCTTTCTTTTTGACAAAGAGCACGGGCGCACCCCAAGGAGAAGCACTAGGCCTAATGAAGCCTTTCTCAATCAAGTCATCAAGTTGTATTCTCAACTCTTTCAACTCGGAAGGCGCCATACGATAAGGAGCTTTGGCAATTGGTCCAGTTCCAGGAACTAGATCAATGGAAAATTCCACATCTCTTTCAGGAGGAATTCCGGGTAATTCATCGGGAAAAATATCTGGATATTCACAAACAATAGGAACATCCTTCAAAGAAGGAAGAGAAGATTCAGAAGTAGTCACTACACATAGAAACGCTTGATGACCCTTCTTCAAAACATTCATCATTTTCATAGCTGAGATTAACTTCACACTAGTTTGCTTTCTAACTCCTTGATAAGAAACACCACTACTACAATAATGATGAAATAGACCGGTTCGAGACCGTTCTTGAAGGCACATTGAACCGTCCTGCGGCCAGCCGTGCTCTTTGATATACAAGCACCGTTGCAATAAAGTCAACCCGGTCTCGTTGTAACAACAACCAGAACGGTTGAGATTAGGAACCGTGCTTGTTGATATATCACTCAGAACGGTTGAGAGTAATAACCGGTCTCTTAAAAAAGGTTGTTCTCTTTGATGAAGATGTTTTCCTTTTTGGCGCATTTACTCAAACGTTTCTATGAGAACAGTTGTAATGTATACCGTCATGTTTGATAGTATCAAAGAGAACAGGTTTTTACAAGTAACCGTTCTCTTTGAACCTGTCATTTTTTTTTGTATTTCTACTGCTTTATTCGTAACCCCTACATGCTTGATTAAATCGTATAGCTCATAACAATTAATCCTGTTACAATTCAGAAACTCCAGCAAGTTTTACGCAACAAATAACCTTCAAATTAAATTTGAATCTATAAAAAGAACAAATAGCCTTCATGTTTCTAAGAGTACAAATATCGAAAATACGCTACCTTGTTTAAAATATAAATAAAAAACTTAGTCGCATCCAAGTGCAAATAAATCGAACTTAAAAAAGCTAAAATCACCATCTTCATTAACCGTTGCTTGTAGGCTTAAATTGGAGTGTGAAATCAGCCCAAAAATCACCATCTTCATAGTCTCTGTAAGATCACTCAAATACCTACCAACAACAAATTAAACTGAACTTTTAAAATAGTTCATAAAAGCAAGTAAACTAAACAAATTTCAAAACAACATACTAGTTGGACTCTTTATGGTTTTCATGTCTCCATACTTTCCTTTCCCTCCCCAGAGATATCAAACCAATATTCATTCTTTGTTAATAAAGATTAAGGTGTAATGCTCATTACTTTTCTTTTACAAATGTTAAGGATAGTGTGTCAAAGAGAAAAACGTATCAAAATTGTATAGTACTTCACTTCCCTCGTTGCGTTTTGTCTGTAAGGCAAAATATAATATTTTGGCTACTGCATTGCGGAGCCTTTAAACATGTGAACAAAACAAATTTCAAAATAATAATAATGGAAACTACTATTAAGGTTATAAATTTTTAAAAGTTCTTACCTCATAAAAATAGTAATGTGACACGCACTGATCTCGGCTTCGTCACACCAATGAATAAGGTCCTCGTAAGAAACCAAAGAAGTGTGAGAAAGGTGTAATACATGCTCATTAATAGGAACGCTTATAAGAGCTCCGCTTGCCTTCAATATGCGAGCCTCGTGAGCTAATGATTTCATCAGCGGGGTTCTCAACTTTTGCTTAAACTCAAGACTAACTTCTACACCAAGAATAGTCGAGTTCAAAGGTGGAAACTTTTGAGCCTTAGACTTGCTTGATTGTGGCTTTTCGTCCCCTTGGTGATGATGATTCTTCTTCTTCTTCATTGTCGTCTCCATCTTTTTTTTTTTTTTTTCAAAACAATTAGCATTTGTAACTTAGTAAAAGATATACTTTTAATTTTAAAAAATAAAACATTACCTTACTAGGACTATGAATATGATTCTGAGGCCACTGAACATATGAGTTTTTCGCATCAATAAAGACTATCAACTCATCACTAACAGTCACAGGAAACTTAGCATTTTCCGACCCATAATGGACTTTCTTAACTTCGACTTTCTTATAGCCATCAAGTAGTGAAGTGCCGTGAACAGATACAAATTCCCCCTTAGTTTCCAGGTACATCAAGCTTGAAGCCACCAACTGATTCGAATTTCCTGGTAATGATAATTCACAGTCTCTCCAAACCTAAAGATTTTAGTAAAATCACAACTTCAAACTAAGTCATGTACATATAATAATTAGCTTTGTTAAAAGGAAATTACGGGGTGGTTCCTCACTCACTTGTGTTGAAATACTTTGAGAACCCTCAGTAGATGCACAAGCTTTCGATCTCTTTTTCTAGGTCTTCCTACACTCAGCTCATACATTTGAAAATTATTATATAAATACATATTTGTGTCAATTCATAGATTTTAAAAAATGATTGTCATACCAATTGAATAACTTACAATTTTTAAGGCGACCTCCTTATCATATTCGGTCAGCTTTCCATTATTAGGCGTGTGACCCTTAAGCCAAGTTAAGTGTCGGTCAACTTTCTCCAATATGTGTCCTTTAGCGACAAAATCTTCCTTCTAAAAAAAAATATCAATTGAAAATTAGTCATATATATGAAATCTATTTAGATATTGAAAACATAAAAAGCATAATTTTAAACAAAAACAATGTACTTACGACTTTAATTTCAATCCCTCGGTAACCTGCACGGGAGCCATAGAATTTTGCCTTCTTCATAGAAGCGTTCTTCTTATTCTTTTCACTTATTTCCTTACATTTTACACAAGTATGTATTTATATATGATAAAGTGTTTAAAAATAATTATAGTATATATGTCTTACAATCTTTTTCAGGTTAAAAAAAACTCATTATTGAATATTACCTTAAATGCCTCGGTGGTGTGATACGCCACAAACACATTCTATTCATCTTGTGTTATGTGGTTATATAAGTCGGGTCGAGTCCTCTGTATAGCTCCATTCTCGTCGTATAGCCATTCACGGACTAAGGTGCATTTACACTTTCTCCCTAAATTTCCTGCCTTTTGGAGACACCAATCATGAAGGTCTTCGATGACAGTGAAAGCGCCCTACATAAATGACACAACTTACTTGAAGCTACTGGAAGTAATAGTAAAAATACACTTACTTGAAGCTACTTAAATGGTACAATGTGCATAGAAAATATTCTTACAGCATTTCAATAATCCATTGTACTAAAGAGCTAGCTAGCAGCTGCACTCTTGATATTTACTTTTCTTTTTATATGGGTATACGACTTTATTAGCTTATTCGCTGACCCTTCGTAACAGATCATATAGTAAAGTTGAATCATGTTAGAACTAGAGCTTATTTAGTATGGTAAATGAGAAAGAAACGTTGTGTCTAAGAGAAAAAAACATTCCTTCTACTGTAAAACTGTAAAACATACCCATTTAGTGATCTACTCGTCAAATTAGTGCTGACTACCTACGGACTCCAATCTATTGATTTATGAATTGGGTAACTAGCCTATTTTTAATTCATTTCAATATATTTATTTGATATTGATCACATCCATCAGTAAGTTTACATGGATACAGTTCATTTAACTTAAATATATAATTGGGGAAAACTAGGATTTCAATGATTATTTAATTCAACTAAAATCAATTTTTTGATTATTTATATATACTGTATCATTGAATACAATAATATATTTGCTGCAAATTTCATTACATCATCAAGAAAGCCATTTCTTACTGATTATATTTCTCTTGTACTTGTATTACAACTATTTTGGAATTTTTACCTCTTAGTTTGTTATCAGAACACCACAAATGTTACCCGACTTCTCAGATTGTAGTTTCAATGTATTGATTTTTCTCTTTACTTGTAATTGCACTCAAGTTAACAACCAAATTTTTACCAAGACAATCAATTGAAGAAAAGGAGGCGGATTAGATACATAATTGTTGCGGTAGACGAAATTCACGAAATTCAACCAATTGAAGAAAAAGAGGTGGACTATATACCAACAAATCAAAGAATTATGAAAAGGGCAAAATTCAAGGAATTACCCGGAGAAAGCACGAGACGGTGGCCGAAGTAAGAGCAACGAGCGACTAGAACGAATTGAACAAGCAAAGCAGGAGAACGACCAACGATCGTAGAGCATCGAATAACGGAAATTGTTAGGGCGCGGTGGTGAAATCTGGCGATGTGAGATAAGGCAAAAAAATTGAGGGTTGTTTTTGGGTTTAATTTGAAAGAAGAACGAATGAAGTGTATAGTGGTGGAAGTCAACAAGGAGTCTTAGTAATTGAAATAAGAACGGTTGTAGATAGTGGGCGTGCTCCTTAATAAATAAAAGAGCACGGTTGTGTCCATTACCCGGTCTCGGTTATAAATGAGAACGGTTGGTCAATGAGAACCGTTATCGTTGATAATTAAAAGAGCATGGTTCAAACAAACAACCGTTCTCTATTAAAATTATATATGCGCGCCTAAACAAAAAATACATAATAGACCGGTTCCGCCTTTAACCGTTCTTTAAGGTGCGTTCTCAAAGCCCTAAATTGTAGTAGTGCACGAGTACCCAAAGGACTTTTAAGAATAATCTTCTGGTCACGGCATTCAAATCGAGCATGATAAGTAGATAACCAATCCATGCCCAGAATAATATCAAACTCTTCAAGAGGAAACCGAAGAAGATTAGCCGGAAAAATAGATCCATTTATCGATATTGGAATGTCCGAATGAAGATAAGAGCATGAAAATACATCTCCGGACGGTAACTATATAGGAGTACCTTCTCTGACTGAAGCTTTAAGAGGTAATTTATTGGATAATCTCATTGAAATAAAAGACAAGGAAGCTCCCGTATCAAACAAAATTAAACACGGTAATTCATAAATTGAGAACATACCCGTCACTATGTCAGGTTGAGCATCGGCCTCAGCTCGGCTCATGATAAAAATCCGACCCTTAGGTCTCCCAGAAATAACCGGTGTAGAAACTGTACTCTTCCTATCCGGACATACATTAGCCTTGTGTCCTGGTTTCTGACAAATAAAGCATACAAATGGCTTGTTGAAGCAACCAACACCAGGATGAATATGCATCTTGCACGCAAAGCAGATACGACCCTTAAGATCGTTGTTGTTGCTCGGGACAAATGGACGGTTTCTCTGATTTGCCTGTCCACTCTGAAAGTTCCTCCTCTTGTTTGGAAAAGAAGGAGAAAAGGAAGGTCGGGAAGTAGGATATAACGGTCTCTTGCCATAAGAATTAGGAGCAATATACGAGGAACGAGCCTCGTCGGCAATCTCCCGAATAGAACTCTCTGCCCATAGGGCATCATTATAAATAGAGATGAAAGAAGTAGAACCCCTACTAATCTTTCCCTTCACCTGGGGAGAAAGCTTTCCCAAGTAAAAGAAAGCCTTGTCTTCCTCCCTCGAAATAAGCCGAGTGGCATAATGAGCTAACTCATTGAACTGGGTTGTGAACTCCTGAACCGAAAGAAGTCCCTGTTTAAAGTCCATGAACTCCTTCAGCTTCTGCTGTCTCAACTCATCCGGGTAGAACCTCGCCTCCAATAGTCCACGGAATCGAGTCCACCCGAAATCAGGCTCCAACTTAGCCGTAGGACCAGAAAGAGTCCACCACTGATCAGCTTCCTTCACTAAAAAGTGGGAAGCTAGACGGACTTTATCCGTCTCAAGAACATCATAAAGAGAGAAGTTCTTCTCCATTTCACGTAACCACCCCGAAAGCTGAATGGGATCTACCTCACCACCGTAGGTTTTGGCTTGGCTCCTAGATAGTTGTGAAGCAACCCATGAACAACTTCCGTGTCTCTCACGGTCGGGAATAGGATTAGGAATAGGATTTGCTTGTTGATTTTGCTGATTTTGCTGGTTCTGAATAATAACGTAAGAGCTGCTAAGATCGTGTTGTCAATTCTCGGAGGCATCTTGCAAAAGAAAAACACAGATTAGTACTTATCATTATAGCAAGCACAAAGAGACTACACCATAATCCTAATCTACCCATCTTACCCTTCTATCTCACAAGTTTATTATTTTATTAAGGTCAAGTTATTTATGCAAGGGTACACAAACGTGCGTCGGGAGCAAAATAGCTCTGATACCAACTGTGACACCTCAAATTTGCGGAAAGAAAAAAAATTATTTAAATACATAAACGAAATATGATAATACATAACGAAGGTGTCTTAAATAAAAAGGTTCAAGAAAAAGGAAATAATATTATACAAAATAAATATCCAAAACGGGAGACATATTTCCCGTATAAATACGTAAATAAAAGAGTGTATAATAATATACAATCCTAAGAACCGAATATAGGTCCAAGGTAAATACTTCGCTCGATAGCTCGTCAATGTACCCAAGTATGCATCACAAACCTGCCAACCGCATTAAATATAAACACGGAAGCCACAGTCAGTGGGGAGTAACTCCGAGTTCTCCCAGCCACGAAATGTCGAGTTTAATAAACATGAATAACATAAAAGAGATGTATATGGAAAATACAAAGCTTTAACATATACGGTATGCTTTTCATGTTATGAAACAAATAACTAACATATAACCTAGCATATGAAGGATAAGCTACTCATGCAAGCTATCATATGAATCCGTTAACAATCTATACCACGAGGTAGGGAAGTTGGTATGCTAGCTCAGAGGTTACATTTAAAACATGGCCATGATACACTCAACCCTAATCATACAAACTATCATGTGAATCAGTTAAAAACCGGTAATCCAAACTCTATCAACCTTAGCCGGCTTGCATCTCACCTTCTAAGATTCATAGAATCATCAAACATGAAAGACCAATAGTCTACCAAACAGGCATAAGTTCTAGGTACCGTCAATAGTACGACTGCTGTAACTCGAGGGCTATACCACAAGGTAGGAAAAACTTCTAGTCATAGACCGAAATCAGACCTAGAGACAAAGCTATTCCATTCCCCGTCTCATGACCAAAAGTACACAAGAATCTCTACTAGGCGACCCCCTAAGCAGAGTTGGCTAGTACTTAAGCTGGCTCCATTCCCAAAGTGGAACTATTAGGCAGCCATGCTCCGACTTGGAGATAAACCCCCAGGCCGGAACACAAAAGCTATCAAGCAGTGAACTATATACTCGTTAAAGATAGTAAGGCCTATCTATGACATGGTCCAAGATACTCATTTAGAATTAGAATGGTCAAGACGCCATATACTCATAATTCTCTATGGGTACTTAGTCAACACGACATATATCATACAATCAAACAGTCACGGAAAAAACTTCCTATCATGTGACTAATTGCATATAAATCATATTCATAAATCATATCGCCTCATATCTACTAAGGCTCATTCATTCATTAATTATAAAACTTACTTGAAGACAAATCCCCGACCCGAGTCCCGCGACGGGTCATCAGTCAAAACGGGGCTGACTAGATCTTAGTTTGACCAAACCCGTTTGGTCAAACCGGCTAGAAACAGAGTCTTAACAATTTATACTTGAACATAAAATCATCATATTCATTTCATGCTATTTTATTTTAACTTCTAACATGTGAATTATTAAATCTTACGAAAACCCGCTTGACTTAAAGGATATCAAATTAAACTACAATCTCGTATTATAATTTCTAACATGTGAGAAGTAATAATATCATGAAAACCTTTTTAATTAAATAATTTACTTATTAAAATTTCCCACTTGCTAAATATTACAAAACATAATATAGTAATAACGATAAACTCAAAAACCGTCACAAGTCCAAAGGGGACCCACGAACTGTTTTGGGCCGAGCAAGAACCGGGCCTGGACTGGGCCCACGGGCCTGGTTTGGGCCTGTTTTGGGTTGACATTTTTAAAACCGTTTCTTAATATTTTCCCGCATGCTTAACATATTTAAAACCCGTCAAAACAACAACAAAACAATCAAGTATCGACACAAGACCCAAGGACCAACCACGGACCAATCCAGACCGGCCTGGACCGGGCCTGAACCGGCCTGGTTTGGGCTGGTTTTCCAGCCACCCTACACGGTTCCCACCATCAAACAACCCCAAATTATTTCCAGCATGTTTTAATTAACAAACAACCATTTTAACAACCAATTTAACCATCATCCATACAAAATCATGATTATGAACAAATCATCCAAATATGTCAAGAACACTAACATGTTAAAAATTCATACAACATATTAAAAATAACAACTTATCATGTTACTAGTTAAAACCGTAAATAACCATAATATAAACAAAAACAAAACTATGTAACATTAATTCGTCGAGTAACTCGGAATCGTTACCTTAGCTAGCACAAAATCAAGTAGCACCCAAAATAAGAACTAAAGAAATAAGAAACCCGTCTACTAGTCTTCTTCTAAAATATACGAGTCACCAAACTCGTCTTCAAAATCTTCCCCTATAAGAAATGACAAGAATAACATTATTAGAATTAAAACTTGAATTTCAACAATTAAAGTGTTGAAAACGATTTTGTCGGAATTGGAAATAAAACATACGTGGAGATGAAGAGCGAAGAGGAGACTCTAGAAATATAAGTTAGGACGGATTTGAACAAGTAACGAAGGTTTTGTGACGATTTTGCTCAAGAACGATGAAGAACGATGAAGAACAATGAAGAACGATTTTGATTATATTAAAGAAAGTATTAATTAGATTTTAAGATGATTTAGTGTAAAATGAAAAGATAGTTAGTGAGTAAGTGGGAGAGGAGCCGTGTAATTATAGAGGAAATATGGAGTCGGGTTTTGAAATTGTTGTTACGGGATTGACTCGGGTTTTATAATTATATTAAGGTAATTAATTAGATATCATTAGAATAAATGATAGTTTAATTAAATATCTAGATATTAATTAGATATTATGTTATTGTAATCAAAAGAAAGAAAAATATCTAGTCCTAAGAGAGGGTAGAAGAGCCGTGTGGTTTAGGTAGTAGTCGGGTCTGATTTTAAGCGATTTGCGGAGTTTAAGTTAACGGATCGATAAAGTTACAAATATCTTAGATATTCGTATTAGTTTAATCGAAAGAATTAAAAGATCTAAAGTGAGTGGAAAAAGATGACATGGGGCGTGTGACTCATGCCGAAGTCGGGTTTCGGGACTTAAGTTGTCTCGGGAATAGTTAAATGACGCTCGGGTTTAAACCGTAAAACCTCCCCTTAAATTCCGAATAAATTCAAAATAATTATATTAAATTATCATAAATTCAAATAAATCTTAATAAAAATAAATTAAATTTATTATTTTTTTAAATAAAATTTCGGTCTTTCAATTTACGGGGTGAGTCGGAAAAGTCAACGAAAGTCAAAGTTGACTTAAAAACGGGATTCTCATGGAATCTCGCAGAAATTCCAAATACGAACTCGGAAATTCCAAATTCGAATGGAAACAATAAATTCCAATTTAAAAACTTAAATATGCTGAAAAGTATCCGTAAGATATTTTACTAGAAAAATTGGGTACTTTTCGGGTTGTTACAGAATAGTATTTTGATATCCACGTCAGTTGATTAACGTAAATAATACGGTAAGCTGGGGACTAGAGTTAGACGTTATTGTCGTATGACGGCGGTAATCAACTGACCCCTTTCGGTCACACCTATAGGATGAGACCCAAACAGAAATCTAATTATTTGCATACGATACATATTAATTAGTACTTTATATATATATTTGATACGAGTATATGTTTAGTTACGAGAGTTATTTATTGGAAATTGAGTTACGAACTCATTCCGGATAAGTTTATTAGAAAATTATACGATAATTGACTAAATAAATTTTACGACTTATTTTAATACGATTGAATAAGATTTAATTTAATGATTAATAGTTAATTCATTAAATTAGTTGAGGTTATTCATATACTTTGAGGTATAGGTGATTAGTTAATTATATTTACAAGGAGTTGTAAAATAAACTAAACTAGGCATTGTGGGACCCATTATATATTGATATAATGATAAAATATCACTTAAAAGTTAAGTGTATATTATTTATTAATTTGAGTCATATAATTGTTATATGATCAAATTAACCCTTAATTATACAAGATAATTAAGCATATGATTATAAGTTTTTTTGGGACAAATATCAAAAATCAAAATGGACCATATGTCACTAGTGGAGGCCGGATTATTGTAGTGTATAACATGATGATTGTTGTTTCTTGTATTACACTACAACATGTGATCATGTCATGTTTATGACACATGATCATGGTCTTATTCACGACTACAGTCAAAGTAATTTGCATGAGATTATTTTAAACAAAATAAGAGGCCACAAGGGCTCACATGGCCGGACCACTTGTGTCCTTAAATGGACAAATTTGTTGTTCATTTTACTCACTTGTTCATTCTTATTTTGCATGTTTATCTCACTAAAAATCCTCATCTCTCTAAAACTCTCAAATACTAATATTTTCCTATTACTAGAGTAGTAATAAAATCTAATATTAGTTCATCTTATCACTTGTGTTTTCTAGTCAAAAACTAAGTGATTAGTTTGGGTTCTCTCTTGGGTGCATCTTAAAGGAGGTCTTCTAATTTGAAGATTACAAGGAGGATCATCTATTTCTTTCTAGCACAAGATCAACAAGAAAGGTGTTTCTTGTTGTGCCCATATAACCGAAATTTCCCAATGTAAGGAAATTTCTTCTTACTTTTTATTATGCATTTTAATTTGCATGCATGTTACATAGATCTTTATTAAACACTAAATTAACAAGTAATTTAGTAACTAATTAGAGGAGTCTAATTAGGGTCTATGAACTTTCATGTGGTATCAGAGCTAGCTTGTAGCATGCATGTTGATTTTAAGCATTAAAATCGGGTTATACGATAACTTGAGTAAAAATCAAAAATTTATGTTAAAAATGGTTTTCACGAAATTTTCTGATTTTCATGCATACCTACTGACCTCAAAATGTTTGTGGTCAAATTTGGTGAATTTACGAATTATTTTGCTATTTATTATGATTTATGGCCTTTAAAACCGAGTTAACATGCGGTTTTATGTTAAAAGTTAACTAAAAATAGTTGCATGTTGAATCTGGCCTCAAATTTTTAATATGATCTCACATGCATGGTGTACATATTGTATGTAATTTTTCGTGACATTTGGTCATGTATTGCATGGTTATTGATTTTTATTGGATAAAAATCGATTTAAATGAGTTATTTTGTTCTTAAAATTGAAACAAGACTTTCTGGAGTTCAAAATTTTTTTACATTTTAAAATATTATTTATATCATCCTGGTAAAATTTGAAAATTTGTTTCATCATTTTACTATTTTAGTTGGTTTTTATTTGATAAAAACCGATTCTTATAAAGCTATTTGTTCATAAAATCATTTCAAATTTTTGGGCAAATGTTTTTTGTTCTTGAGGTTCCTGGAAGTGTTCCAGTATGTACAAATATTTTTTGTTTCAATTTTAATGATTTTTCATTTTATTTTGGGTTTAATTCATAAAAGTTATGATTAAACCTCTTTAAATAGCAAATGCGATCAAATCAAACTAATTAAATACAAATGAAATTAGTAGGGACTAATTTTAAGTTCTAAATCAGTTTAGATAATTAGTTTGAGCTTAAATACGATTTAAGTGTTGATTATTGATTTTTAGTAGATAAAAATCGATAAAATTCGTAAAAACCGAGCTAGAATGAACATGACAAGTGTTGAGGGTGATTTTGGCATGATTTTACAGCATTTTTATTTATGTTGTTGAATGAATGAATGTCATTTATTTATTTTATTGCAAGTTGTACCTACTATGGCCTAGATTATTTTTAATCGGTATTACCCGTAATGTAAGGGAATACCGATTCGGTTGTAATTTATTGCGATTTCGTATCGCCGTTTTGTAATAATTAATAATTTCATTTTATAGATCAAATGTATAATAGGAATTTGCTATGTATTCATTTGTATTTTTGTAATTATTTATTGTGAAGACGGTGATTCCCAAAATCGGTGTTCCAAAAGACGGTGCCATATTGGAAAGGCGTTCCAAGAAGAGGCAAGGGACCAAGGAGTTGGTTTCCGATTTTTAATCATCTAGTTAATTAGATTAGCTAGGTGGCCATACTAGGATTTAATTTGATTGCTTGCTTTATTTTTCCGCACATGCCAAAATCACCAACATGCATTTTATTTATCGATTGTCAATTCAACGTTATTCAAAATTCACCGACTTAGTTCACTTATAGGGAATTAATAACTAAAATTGGCAAGACCTCTCACATAACTTAAAAAGGAATTGAGATTTAGCCTTACCAATTGAAGCACCTATGAACCCCGTGTTCATTAGGACAACCACAACGTGGACCTTTTTACCTCGGGTAAGTAGGGTGATACGATCACACGCCTAAATTGGGTTGGACTCAACAAGATAAGCGTTATCTTGGGACTAGGAGATGGGTTTAGTTGAAATCCGTCGACCGAGAGTTCTAGGAGTAGAATTAGTCAAAAGTTGACTTACCGTCTTTTACATAAAAGTTGCATAACATGTTCTTTTGTCTAAAATGCGGGTCTCGGAATCGCTTATATAATTTCGTGAGGGGTCATTATATGAGTGACTTGTTTAAATTGGTTATACAAGTAAAATTGATTAAAACAATGAATGTTAATATTTCCTAATTTTGTTGTAGTTATTCATAATTCGCAATGGCAAACAATAACAACACCGTTCAACTAGGAAAAGACTCATGGCTAAGGTCCGTTATGGACAAATGCATCTTAAAAGACGATGGAACTAATTTCGTCGAGTGGGAGCAAACGATCAAGAGTGCGGCGTTATCGGATAACGTTTTGCGCTACTTGACCGAGGCACCTCCCAATGAACCCGGCCCAAGAGCCACTAATGCGGCCAAAGCCGCCTATGAGGAATACCTTAAGGTAGCAAACGACGTCAAGATGGTCTTGATTTGGTCGATGTCCTCAAGCCTTAAGCAACAATACATCACCCTTGGAGCATATGAGATATTCTCTAGGGTGACATTGGCTTTTTCTCAATCACCCGAGATTCGCCAATACAATGCTATGACTCGGCTTTTTGAAGCCAAGCTAGAGAAGGGCCAAAAGGTTGGTCCACATGTGCTTAAGATGGTGGAACATGTTGACACTCTAGATCGTCTAGGGGTCAAAATTCCTAAGAAGCTAGCGGTTGGCCGCATCCTTCACTCACTTCCTCCCAAGTTTGCCCAAGCTAGGGCAAACTATAACATGCATGGCATGGATAAGAGCTTTCACGAGCTCCATGCTCTCCTTACCCAAGTCGAAAGGGATATGGAAGCAAGTGGGAGTGAGCAAAAGGATGTTCTTACAATGAGATTGAAGAACTTAAAGCTAGGGGTTCAAAAGGGGAAGGGAAAAGCCAAAGCCCAATTTAAGAAGCAAGGAAAGGGAAAGGGCAAAGCTATTATGAATAGCAATGCCAAGGCTAAGGGTAAGAAGCACGCCGAAGCCGAATGCTTTTATTGTAAAGGCAAGGGACATTGGAAACGCAATTGTCCCAAGTATTTGAAGGATAAGAAGGATGGATGTGTGACACCGTCAGGTATAATCCTCTCTTCTCTCTATATGATAGATATTAACTATGCTTGCACTTCCACTTGGGTATTTGATACTGGATGTGGTTCTCACCTTTGTAATCACTTGCAGGGGCTGAAGGACGTGCGAGCACTAGCCAAGGGTGATGTGGACCTACGAATGGGGAATGGAGCAAGAGTTGCCGCCGTCTCCGTAGGAACTTATGTATTAACCTTAGCTAGTGGTCTTGAGTTGTATTTAAATAATTGTTATTTTGTACCCTCCTTGACTAAGAACATTATCTCCATTTCCGTACTTGACGTGGAGGGTTTCTCTTTTGTAATCAAGAACAATAGTTGTTCGTTTTCTTTTAATGATGTGTTTTATGGTAAAGCCATCTCTATTGGAGGCATTTATGTTCTTGATAATGTTAATGAAATATATCATATCGAAAGCAAGAAGCTCAAATTAGGTGAACCTAATCAATCATACCTTTGGCATTGTCGTTTAGGTCATATAAACGAACGACGCATAAAGAGACTCGTTTCAACGAAACTTCTCAAACCATTTGATTACGAATCTTATGGTGAATGCGAATCTTGTCTTTTGGGCAAGATGACTCGTGCTCCTTTTACAGGAAAAGGGACACGAGCAAGTGAAGTATTAGGCCTTGTACATACCGATGTATGTGGCCCAATGACTCTCCAAGCTAGAGGTGGTTACAAGTACTTCATTACTTTTACCGACGATTTGAGTAGATATGGATACGTCTACTTAATGAGGCATAAGAGTGAAGCCTTTGAAAAGTTCAAAGAGTTTCAACATGAAGTGGAAAACCAATTGAATAAAAAGATAAAAACCCTACTATCCGATCGTGGTGGTGAATATCTAAATTATGAATTTGATTCACACCTAAAAGATTGCGGTATAGTATCACAATGGACTCTTCCTGGAACACCTCAATTAAATGGTGTGTCTGAAAGGAGAAACCGAACTTTATTAGATATGGTTCGGTCGATGATGAGTCTTACAGAGCTTCCTGACTCGTTTTGGGGATTTGCCATCTTAACCGCAATATTTTCACTAAATCGTAGCCCGACTAAAGCAGCCAATAAAACTCCATATGAAATATGGAAAGGAAAGGTTCCTTATTTGTCGTTTATGAAAATTTGGGGTTGCGAGGCGTTTGTTCATGAGAAGTCTAATGACAAGCTCGCACCCAGATCCGACAAATGTTATTTTGTAGGATATCCTAAGGAGACTCGTGGATATTACTTCTACAACCGTCATGAGGACAAAGTGTTTGTGTCTCGTGATGCTGTCTTTCTAGAAAGCGATTTCGTTTCTAAAAGGCAGAGTGGGAGAAAATTCGAACTTGACGAAGTTCGAGAGCCACAAACCGAAAATGAAGTGGAGGAAAACGTTCCCTCCTCGTCTGAAACGGTTATTGTCCCTAGAAGGTCAGGTAGAATTAGTTTTCAACCTGATCGTTACCTCGGATGTATCGAGGGAGATGGTGATTTATTACTTTTTGAAAGTGATGAACCCACAACCTACAAGTCGGCCGTTTCTAGTCCCGACTCCAAGCATTGGCTAGAGGCCATGCAATCCGAAATGGATTCTATGTACGAAAATCAAGTATGGGACTTGGTAGACTTACCTGAGAAGGTGCGACCTCTTCAGTGCAAGTGGATCTACAAGATCAAGAATGGCATAGATGGACATAATGATATCTACAAAGCTAGATTGGTGGCAAAAGGCTTCACTCAAGTTCATGGTTTACACTATGACGAAACTTTTGCCCCAGTCGCTATGCTTCGATCCATTAGGATTCTCTTAGCGGTTGCCGCATTTTATAACTATGAAATTTGGCAAATGGATGTCAAAACCGCCTTCTTGAATGGGATTCTAGAAGAGGAAGTGTACATGACACAACCTGAAGGTTTTGAGGATAAATCCAACCCTAAGAAGGTATGCAAACTTAAGAGATCCATTTATGGTCTTAAGCAAGCATCAAGGAGTTGGAATCATCGCTTCGATCATGTAATTAAACAAAATGGATTCACTCGAAGTGTCGAGGAACCATGTTTATACATGAAGTTTAGTGGGAGCAAAGTTACTTTCCTTATCTTGTATGTGGATAACATACTTCTCATTGGGAATGACATACCAATGCTTACTTCTACCAAGGAGTGGCTTGGGAAACATTTCCAGATGAAGGATTTGGGAGAGGCACAACGCATTTTGGGTATCTGGATCTATAGAGATAGATCCAAAAGGATACTAGCGTTAAGTCAAGAAGCTTATATAGATAAGATTCTTGATCGGTTCAAAATGAAAGACTCTAAGAGAGTCTTTCTTCCAATAGATCATGGTATCACTCTGAGTAAATCCCAGAGTCCTACCGTCACTGAGGAGATTGAACGCATGAAGTTGATCCCTTATGCTTCAGCAGCTGGGTCAATCATGTATGCTATGATGTGCACTCGCCCTAACGTCGCCTATGCTTTGAACATGACGAGTCGTTATCAAGCCAATCCAGGTGAGAGTCACTGGATAGCCGTAAAGAACATCCTTAATTACTTACGAAGGACTAAAGATTCGTTCTTGGTGTTTGGAGGAGAGACTGAGTTACGTGTAAAGGGTTACACGGACGCTAGTTTCCAAACTGATAGGGATGATTTAAAATCCCAATCCGGCTATGTCTTTATGTTGAATGGAGGAGCCGTTTGCTGGAAGAGCTTCAAGCAAAGCGTGACTGCGGATTCTACAACAGAAGCTGAGTACCTCGCGGCATCAGAGGCTGCAAAGGAAGCTGTGTGGATTCGGCAGTTCTTGGAAGGACTAGGAGTAGTCCCTACTGCCACAGATCCCATCACGATGTATTGTGATAACAGTGGGGCTATCTTTCAAGCAAAGGAGCCCAAGTCTAGTAACAAGTCTAGACATGTACTTAGGAAATACCATGTAATTAGAGATTACGTGGAGAGGAAGGAAATAGATGTATGTAAGGTTGGGACAGACGATAACATCGCTGATCCTCTAACCAAGCCTCTTACAAAGGCTAAACATGACAGTCATGTCGTCTCGATGGGATTAAGACGAGTTCCTGAATTCCTCTAGATTATGTGATATGTAATAATTGAATGTTGTATCAATATTTTGCATATATGATAATTGCATTCATTGTTCGAGTTTTATATGAGCTCGGAAAGAGATCTATGGTAGATTTTCCGGTCAGACAGTTACTCTCCCTATCGAGAAAACCACTCTAGATATTGTCAATCGCAAGTGCGACCTGGAAGACACCTTGCGTTGAGTGGGAGATGTGATAAAGAGACAAGAGAATCGGTGACGCACACTTGTGTCAGACAAGTGGGAGATTGTTGGAGTAGGTGTCCTCCACAATAGTGCGCCACATAATAAATCTTATTAAGGAATATAATTGGGATATTTATTGACTATATATATGATTAGTCAGTTGATTAACGTAAATCAATAACGGTTGGCTGACTAGAGTTTGACGTTATTGTCGTTTGACGGCGGTGATCAACTGATCCCTTTCGGTCACACCTAAAGGATGAAATCCAAATAGTAACTAATTATTTGTATACGATACAGTTAATTAGTACATTACATATATTCGATATGTACGAGAGTTAATTGTTAGAAATTGAGTTAAGAACTCAAATTCGATTAAACTTATTTTTTCAATTATGCGATAATTGACTAATAAATTTATATCTTATTTTAATACGATTAAATAAGATTTAACTTAGTAATTAATCGTTAAATTACTAAATTAGTTGAGGTTTTGAGATAGAGGTAATTAGTTAATTATATTTACAAGGAGTTGTAAAATAAATTAACCATGCATTGTGGGACCCATTATATATTGATATAATGGTAAAATATTACTTAAAATGTTAAGTACATATTATTTATTTAATTGAGTCATATAATTGTTATATGATCAAATTAACACTTAATTATACAAGATAATTAACCATATGATCAATAAGTATTTGTGAGACAAATATCAAAAATCAAAATGGATCCAACTAGGCCAAAATGGGCCAGTTATGTTGTAGTTCAAAGGTGATGATTTTAGTTCTTGTTTTTACTATTTAGTTACTTATGAAAGTGACATTACAAGTAAGAATAATCATCATACATACTACAACACTCCACTCTAATGCATGTGACAAAAATTGAACAAAATAATAGTCCATATTTGGACTATATCATCCGGCCATTTTGGCTTCTTGATGCACAATGGTTGTTCATCATTTATCACTTCATTTTTGTTCAATTTGTTTAACTTCTCTCTAAAAACTCTTCTTCTCACTAAAAACTCTCATATACTAATATTTACTAAGTATTACTAGTGTAGTAATATAGTCATAATATTAGTAGTATTATATCTGTCTTATTATCTAGTTAATAATAAGGGTAGATTATTTGGGTTAATCTTGGTGCAACTTGAAGGAGGTCTTCTAGTTTGGAGATTTCTTGTGTTCATCCATATTTATAGCTCAATAACAACAAGAAGGAGTTCTTGTTGTGCCCATATAATTTCCATATCAATGTGAGGAAATTTCTTCTTTTATATAAATGTCTTTATATTTGCATGCATGTTGCATAGATCATTATAAACTAAATTAATAAGTAATTTAGTAAATAATTAGAAGAGTCTAATTAAGGTCTATGGACTTTCAATTGGTATCAGAGCTAGCTTGTAGCATGCATGTTCATTTTGGACATTTTTATTAAAGTTATAAGATAACTAATAAATCAAAGATTTTGAGTTAAAATACGATTCTGACTAAACGTTTTGGTGCATGTATACCTACTGACCTCAAAATGTTTGTGGTCAAATTTCGTGATTTTAGGGATTAATTTGCTATTTATTTTGATTTTTGGCGTTTAAACTGAGTTAACATGCATTTTATGAGTTAAAAGTTAACTAAAAATAGTTTCATGTTGATTCTGGCCATGAAATTTTAATATGATCTCACATGCATTTCTTACATATTGTATGTAAAATTTCGTGAATTTTACTTATGTATTACATGTTCATTGATTTTTATACGATAAAAGTCGATAATATGAGATTATAATGTTCATAAATTTGAAACGTCCATATCTGGTCTTGAAAATTTTTTTTACATTTAACATTCTGATGTTGATACTCTTGGTGAAATATCATAATTTGTTTCACTGTTTTACTATATCTAATGTTTTTATTTGATAAAACCATTAAATACAAAGCTATTTGTTCATAAAATTAATTTAAATTTTTTGGGCAAATATTTTTTATTTTTATAGTTCCTGGAAATTTTCCAGAATGTACAAAATTTTTGGTTTCAATTTTATGATGTTTATATTTTATTTTGGTTTTATTTCATAATTGTTATGATTAAACCGTAATATTTAGCAAATAAAATCAAATCAATCTAATTAATGACCAAAAAAATTAGTAGTGACTAATTTTGAGTTCTAAATCAGTTTAGTTAATTAGCTTGAATTTAAATGCGATTTAAATGTTGATAGTGATTTTTAATGGTTAAAAATCAATAAATCCCGGAAAAATCGAGCTACAATGAGCATGAATTGAATCTAGGACGATTTTGGCATGACTTTTGCAGCAATTTATTTAATTTATGGTTGAATGAATGAATGTCATTTATTTAATAATTTATGCAAATTTTGTACTTAGTATGGCCTAGTTAATTTTTATCGTTATTACCCGTAATGTAAGGGAATAACGTTTTGGTTGTAATTTTATTGCGATCTCGTATCGCCGGTTTGTATAATTTAATAATTTTATTTTATAGAAAAAATGTATAATAGGAATTTGTATATTTGTATATTTGTAATTATTTTTATGAAGACCGGTGACTCCCTCAAGACGGTGCCATTTTGGAAGATGTTCCAAGTGAAGAGGCATTGGTTTCCGAATTTGTAACTATCTAGTTAATTTTGATTAGCTAGGTGGCCATACTAGGATTTTATTGTTGCTTGAGTGCTTGCTTTATTTTTGCTCATGCCAAAATCGTCACACATGCAATTTTATTTCTCGATTGTCAATTCAAAGTTATTCAAAATGCACCGACTTAGTTCGCTTATAGGGAATTAATAACAAAATTGACAAGATCTCTCACATACTTAAAAAAATTGAGATTTAGCCTTACCAATTAGTAACACCTATGAGCCCCGTGTTCATTAGGGCTACCACGCTCGTGGGTCCCTTTTTACCTCGGGTAAGTAGGGTGATGCGATCACAAGCCAAAATTGGATTGGACTCAACGAGATAAGCGTTATCTTGGGACTAGGAGATGGATTTAGTCGAAATCCGTCAACCAAGAGTTCGAAGTGTAGAATTAGTCAAGTATTGACTTACCATTTTTAGATAAGGGTAGCATTCGATGACTATTTTTGTCTACTATTGTCCTTTGACATCACTTATATAATTGATCGTGATGGGTCATTCTAGTGAGTTGGGACTTGTTTAAAATTGTTTTTACAAGTAAAATATATATAAGCAATGAATGTTTATTTTCCGTTGATATTTATTTTTATTCGCGCAATGACAATTATTTTTCTTATATGAACTTATAAATCCGTTCAGTCGTGGAAAAGGTTTCCATTATTTTATACGGTAGCATTTTGATTGCAATCTTCGTTTATACCACCGTAGCTAAAGACAAAATGAATTGTATCTTTTGAACCTCATATTCACCATTGCAAATGTCTCTTATGAAGAGTAAATGAATAAGTCACACTTAGTCAAAAGCGTTTTTGAATATTTTGTGACGCCTTCTTATAACAATGGTACATCAATTTTTGCTCCAAAGAAAATATTTGTATTTTGGTATGTCGTCATAATGCTCCTTATCGAGGCTTACCTCAAAAGAGGCCAAAACAGTTGGGATGACTAGGTTAATCGATTTATTTGAAATCGTGAACAAACCCAATACCGTAATCACTTCATGAAAAGTTTATCCTTTTGAAGGTAAAACCATGAATGAAATGAAGAATAGTCTTCACAATAATTCCTATATACTTGTCTAAAGTAGAGATTCATGAAAGTGAGTGGGAGCACTAAGAATGATGTTTATATTCTTAAATTGTTAAGACAAGGTTCAAGAGTAGGTTGGCTCGACTTTGACACAAGGCAAGGGAAAAAGGCAAGACTATTTTGAATAGTAAAGTCAAAACCCAAGCAAGGTGTCGAACCCAACTTTTGACGATTCAATTTTACAGTGTAGGACACAAGAAAAGAATCTTCCCAAAGTTTTCTAAAGAGTTAGAAATTAGGTGTAATTTTTTCACCCATAATATCTATATGATCGACATTTATTTTGCTAAATGCAATTTTTGGGTATTAGATACCTATTATGGTTTTCTCAATGATTCAATGCATAGACTCATTAATGTCGTGCGACGACTAACCATGATTAAATGTCGACCTACAAGGGAAATATAACTATTGTAGTTTTATTTCTATAGCGACATATAAAAGTTATAATGTGATCAATCTAGTTTTGGATTTAGAGGTATACTTTAATAAACGTTATTATGTACATAACCTCTAAATAAAGAATATAGTATCCACTTTTGTGTACGACACAAGTGTTTCACTTTTGTGAATAGAACAAACGTTGTATCTTTTTTATGCCTATACTTGGTCAATGGTTATCTCATACCAATCAAAGGTAATTATATTCTTGACCTAAACTAGTAATTACTTGTCATATAGATTGAAAAAGGCTCAAAATTGGTGACCTATGTCTAATCTTAATTCTGGATTGTGTAGCACATTAAGAGGCTAGTATTAACAACTATCCCTAACCCATCTGATTTTGAATCTTATGGTGTGTGCGAATCTTGTATTCAAGGCAAGATGCTTCGTGCCCTTTTGTTGAAAAGGAAATCGAACTAGTAAATTATTGGCCCCATTACATAAGAATACGTGTGGTCCAATAACAAACACAACCAGAGATGGTAATGATTACTTCACTTGATTTACCGACGATTTAAGTAGATATTATGTTTGATTCTACTTAATGAGGTGCTAAGAGAAGTCTTTGAAAAGTTCAAAGAGCTTCAATAAGAAGTAGTTAACCACTAGAGCATTAGATCAAGGACTTACGACTAAATCGTAACTATAAATATCTAAGTATTGACTTTGATTTTCACAAAACGTATTGTGAAATGGTTTCACAAGTTAACTTCTCTAACACACATTATTAGATAAGGTGTTGTTGAATAGAGAAACAGAACCTTATACGATAAGGTTTTGTCTTTATCAAGTCAAAATGAGCCATTTGACTAACCTTGGGATCTTAATATTTTTGTCTGCTATTTCTTTTCCCACCATATTAAAACACATTTAAAACAGTCTGATTTCATTCCATATACGATATGGGTAAGTAGCGTACCTAATTTATAAGTTATTTGAATGAAACAAGTGCTCAATAATCCCACATTGACCACGAGAACAAAGCGTTTGTGACTCGTGATGCTGTCTTTCAATAAAAATACGATTATTTATTGATAAGACAGAGTGGGAGAAAATATTTCAAGAGCCACAAACTGAGCATATGGTCCGGAAAAAGTTTTCCTCATTGCTTGTTCAGTAGTTGTTTCTTCAGAACCTAAGAGGCCAGGTGGAATTTTATCGCTCCATTATAGTGATGAATTCAAATATGCGACTTATAAAAGACTGTTTTTAGTCCCAACTTCTTGATATGGCTTAGAGTCATACGATTCGTAATGGACTCCATGCATGATGGTCAGGTATGTGACCTGGTAATTTTACTTGAAGAAGTACGACCTCTTCAATGTAAATTGATTTTTAAGATCGAAATTTGCATGGATGAACATTAAAATGTTTTCAAAGATAACTTGGTAGGCAAAGTGTTTTGCACCAACCTTAATTCTTTGATCCATTCGAAAATACTTAGCGATTATAGCATATCATAATAGTATGATGTCAACTGGATCTCAAGAACCACCTTCTTGAATACAATTCTAGAAGAGGTAGTATATTTTATATTCACCTGTGGGTTCGTAGATCCTAACTATCCTAAGTTAATTTGCAAGCTTAAGAGGAAGTCTTAAGTAAGCACTAAAGAGTTGGAATTAGTGTGTCAATCATGTCATAAAATATTTCTCGATATCTCGATGAATTATGTTTATACATGAAGTTTAGTGGGAGTAATATGGTTTTCATCAGTCTTATATGTGGAGACATATTGATCATTTTAGATGATGGAAGATTTTGGAAAAGTAGAATACATCTTTTAGATATCTGGATTTATGGAGATTCTAAAAGTAATAATTTGAGTCAAAATTCTTATATTGATAAGATCCTTTGACTAGTTCAAGAAGTTGAACAACATCTAATTGATTCTTTTGCTTCCGATTGCGGGAACAGATTATATACGCTGTGATTTATACTCAATCCGACATTTCGCATGCTTTGAGTATGACGAATCATTTGCAATCAAATCCAAGTGAGAGTCACTTGATAGCCATAAAGAACATCCTTAGTACTTGCGAAGGACTAAAAGATATGTTCCATGTGTTTGGAGTTTAAAATAAGTTGCGTGTAAGGGTTACACAGACTTCAGTTTCCAAACTGATCAAAGTGATTTGAAATCACGAACTGGCTGTGTTTCATAGAAGATTTATCTGTTGGAAGACTTCCAAACAGAAAATACTATTGGAAAGGTTCCAAGTAGGAGTGACATTTTCAAATAGAAATGTCATGTATCCGCTGGAAGTGTTCCAGGCAGTTTATCATTGCGGATTTAACAACGGAAATGGAGTACATTGCGTCATAATATGATGATGCATATGAAAGTAGCTTGGATTCGACAGTATTGGAGGGCCTAGAATGTTCATATAGCTTTATAATCCTAATCCCATTAGACTTGTAAAACAGTGGGAGCTAACCTTAGGGAGCCAAGAGCCTAAGTCCTAGATTTCAAAACCTAGACCGTAACCCGAAGTTTTATGTAATAAGAGATTACGTAGACAAAGAGAAATATCAATCAGAACGATGGGAAAGATGCAAGTATTGCTAATCCATTAGCCATGCTTTTTGCAGGCTGAACATGATAGTCATGTCATTTCAATGGGGATTGAAATATGTACCTGAATTGCTAAAGATTATAAGATATGAAATTATTGATAGCGTATCAATTTTTTCAAATATTTGATAATCGCATTCATTGTTAGAGTTTCATTAAAAACTCCTTTATTTAGTTTGACTAAATGTTAATACTTTGTTTATCCGAATTGGTTGAAAGAAAGGTTGAACCCAATTCAAGTGAACAGGATGAACTTAGTATTTTGTCCCTAGTCACTCAATGAGGTGACGTCTCGAAATGACTAGATTGTAAGTCGATCGATGGTTGGTTCAGCACCATGGGGTTATGGAGATGACTGGTCGTTTACATAGACAGACTGTATGACACTCTGTCGGACAGTGACATTGTAGAGACCCTTAAATCACTTATTTGATGTCTGGTCGTGGCAGGGTCTTCTATCTTATTCCTCAATGTCGAACTTTTGACTGGCGACCGTCTATCTGAGGTCCGTTTGCAGTTTCGCGATTGGTTTTTTGTTGATGTTCTAGGTCGTGTCCGTAAAAGGGATGCCGTGGACTTCTTCTGGATCAGGTGATCTGTATCATACAGATAGATGGATCAACAGGAATTGTCCACCCACGTTGGGTAAAAACATCTTTAGGCCACTCGAGGAGAAGTTACTGTAAATGCGTGGCCACGCTCGGAAAGAGATCTATGGTAGATTTTCCGGTCAGACAGTTACCCTCCCTATCGAGAAAACAACTCTAGATATTGTCAATCGCAAGTGCGACCTGGAAGACACCTTGCGTTGAGTGGGAGATGTGATAAAGAGACAAGAGAATCGGTGACGCACACTTGTGTCAGACAAGTGGGAGATTGTTGGAGTAGGTTTCCTCCACAAAAGTGCGCCACATAATAAATCTTATTATGGAATATAATTTGGATATTTATTGACTATATATATGATTAGTCAGTTGATTAACGTAAATCAATAACGGTTGGCTGACTAGAGTTTGACGTTATTGTCGTATGACGGCGGTGATCAACTGATCCCTTTCGGTCACACCTAAAGAATGAAATCCAAATAATAACTAATTATTTGTATACGATACAGTTAATTAGTACATTACATATATTCGATATGTATGAGAGTTAATTGTTAGAAATTGAGTTAAGAACTCAAATTCAATTAAGTTTATTTTTCAATTAGGCGATAATTGACTAATAAATTTATATCTTATTTTAATACGATTAAATAAGATTTAACTTAGTAATTAATCGTTAAATTACTAAATTAGTTGAGGTTTTGAGATAGAGGTAATTAGTTAATTATATTTACAAGGAGTTGTAAAATAAATTAACCATGCATTGTGGGACCCATTATATATTGATATAATGGTAACATATTACTTAAAATGTTAAGTACATATTATTTATTTAATTGAGTCATATAATTTTTATATGATCAAATTAACACTTAATTATACAAGATAATTAACCATATGATCAATAAGTATTTGTGAGACAAATATCAAAAATCAAAATGGACCTAACTAGACCAATTGTGGCCGGTTAAGATGTAGTTACAAGGGTGATGATTTTGTTCTTGTTTTTACTCTTTAGTTACTTATTGAAAGTGACATAACAAGTAGAAATAATCATCATATATACTACAACACTCCACACAAATGCATGTGAACAAATCAAGCAAAAATAAGAGTCCTTTATGGACTTGATGCTCCGGCCAAGAAGGCTTAAAAATGAGCAATTGTGTGTTCATTTTTTACTTCTTCATTTTTGTGCATTTTGCTTACTTCTCTCTAAAACTCTTCTTCTCACTAAAACTCTCAAATACTAATATTTACTAAGTATTACTAGTGTAGTAATATAGTCATAATATTAGTAGTATAATATCTATCTTATTATCTAGTTAATAATAAGGGTAGATTATTTGGGTTAATCTTGGTGCAACTTAGAGGAGATCTTCTACTTTGGAGATTGCTTGTATTCATCCATATTATTAGCTCAAGAACAACAAGAAGGAGTTCTTGTTGTGCCCTTATATTTTCCATATCAATGTGAGGAAATTTCTTCTATTATATAAATGTCTTTATATTTGCATGCATGTTACATAGATCATTAAATACTAAATTAACAAGTAATTTAGCAACTAATTAGAGGAGTCTAATTAAGGTCTATGGACTTTCAATTTCCGCTATATAATTCACATGCTTGTTTGTTTTATATTTCCGCATTCGCGAGGGTTGTCACAAAAAATAATAAATATTTTGCTCAAGGTTTGCTTTAAAACGATTTTGGAAAATTTTCTCAAGTACGTATGTATGTCATGTGTATTCGTGTATTTCGTGTCTCTCATACTTGAAATGGGAAGGAGTATTTATAATAGTAGCATAGAAGATATAAAACCCTAGCTTAATATTTAAGAAAGATATTTATATTTAATATCTTAAAATAATATTTACTTTATCTTTTTAGAAATATCTTTATCTCAAAATATTATTTGCTTGATCTTTTAGAAATATATTTATCTTTAATATCTCAAAATATTGTTGTAAAGATATAGTAAAATCCTAGATTAAGGTAAACAAGGAAAACAACCTATAGAGGCCGAAATGCCTATCTACACGAAACCCTAGGAGCACGCAACCCTAGGAGGCACAATCCTAGGTTTACACGAAACCCTAGGTGGCTCACACCCTAGGTGGGCTTATTAGGTTAACAACAAACTGAGATAGAATATATTAGAAACACTAGGGAGCATGACAACCCATAAGTTGTATTACTAACCAATAGAATCTTATAAATATATTCTCTATTAAAACTTTTGATAAATATAAAAATACTCTTTCACTTTTGAAAAAATTTAAAACATTTTATTTCCAAAATCATGCATCAACATTTATCATCCAAAGTTATAGGCTAAAACTATAACTTTGAACTTAAAATCCCTCGAATGGAATAGTTACCGAATGACGACCTATACTATCTAATCTTCACAAAGATCTTCAGTATACGGATCATCTCTTCATCTTGATCACAAAGACTCTCCATCTTGAGTCTTGTGTTATTTGAGCTAGATCTTACTTGAAGCGTTTTTCTTTAAAGTTATGACTGGGTAGCTATAACTTCCATGTAAACTTCCAAAGTTATTCCTGAAGTTGTTATAACTTTGTCTCACAGACTTTGTCAAAGTTATGCCTGAAGTTATTATAACTTTGATCTTCCTTCTCGTAGTTGTTGTTAGCTATGATAAGACTAAAGCACACAATTACACGCATAGATATATCAAGTAAAGCACATTATCAAGTAAACACATGTCATTATCAAAACTATAAAATAGGTCCAACAAATTCCCCCTTTTTGATGATGACAAGTCTCTTATGATTTCTTTTAACATTGTGACTAAGTATGGTTCCCTCTCAACAAAACTCTCCCAAAGTTATAGCAACTTTGATCGCAAGAACATAACAACTTAGCCAAAGTTATAACTTGAAAGACTTTAAGAGATAACGAGTCTTGACAAGGAGCAAGCTTAAGCAAAGACTCAAATCATATCATTTCTTCCCCCTCTTGGCATCATTGAAAAGACAAGAACAAGGATATAAAATGCCTAGAATAACATACTCCAAGGTAAGAAATAGATATGCAAAATACGCAATATTAACGATATATAGCAAGCAAAATCAAATATCAAATGTCAATAAAAACTCCAAACCACAAGAAAAATATTGTTAGTGCCAAATGGCCGAATTGATAAGAGGATAAAGAGCCAAAATGGGCCGAATGGATTAGTAGTGTAAGAAACAAACAAGCTAAGATAAGAAGATCAAGGCAAATTGGGTTAGCGAATGATGTTAGGGTCAAAGTAATCGGGTCGGGTACGGTACTCAAGAGTAGAAAGGCGATTAAGGCATGTCGACACATGATTAGCTTGGGCGGTGAGGCATACATCGAAGTTCCGAACCTTCAAAAAAAGAGCCTCCGTCGCATCAAAAATAGTGTGCATCCCCTCACGCATTTCCGAACCACTCTTCACCAATGCACCCCCTTGGCTAACCAAGAATTGCATCCGATCCCATTGCCTAAACATCTCTTGTCGAATATCGACAACATTCCTCTCTAATTTGGCTAGGAAACCATCAACTCCCGTCATCCAACTCCGCAACTCACCACTCACACCTGACCCACCATGGTCACGGGTAGAGCTAGTGTTCCCCATAGCCACGGTTTTGACAACCTTGTCAACAACCGCATCAATTTTCTTATCTTGCGCATCAAGGCGTTCCATTACATTACTCATAAACACATCCAACTTTGATTCTAGCCCCGAAAAATCAGCCACCACCGGCTTCACATCGACCGAACCACCCTTTATCATAAAAACCAATTCCGGACCACAAGCCTCCAAATTCATAAATTTCAAAAACGTATCACACATATCATCCTTCAAGGTAACGCCATAACTACCCGAATCAACAATCCCTTTCGACTCGAGAACCCGAGACACCCACATCCCATATGGTAAGTCAAGGGTCGAATAAATTTTATCTTCGGTTACCGAAAACGCAGTTTGAGAAATTCTAGAAAACACAAGGAAAGCCAGATTGACCCGGTGACCTTCCAACCAATTTTTCACGACCATCATCTCATAGCAAGCATTTTAATCCCGTCCTCCCCGACGCAGAACAACCGTATTCCACAAAAAATTCAACATAAATTTCAATTTAGGTGACACATTCCCCGCCAAAACACAACTAGATAAGGTAGCCCCATCATCAAAATACCGCTTCACCTCCAACTTATCCGGGTCCGACAGTTCGTCCCATGACGTACTCGGGTCAATTTTGATTCCATAATCAGGAACCAAAAACAGAGTACAAAAGTCGGCCATGGTGACGGAAACTGGTCGACCATTAACCACGACATGCAAAACTCCAGAAGTTAAAGAAACAAAAGCGTAAAACTAAATTACTTCGATTGGTTAAACTGGACCCGAAAACCGTGACACGCTTTCCCACTCTTGAAAATTCAGAAAGTCGTTAAAAAATTCCAAAGCCTCATAATTTTCACACCACGCTTTCGTAAAGCTACGACCTCCATGAATACCGTACTTAGCAACCCGGTTAACTAACTTCCGTTCATCTTTTGTTAAACGAAGCTTGTCAAGCCCGGATGCCGTTTCTTGAGGTGAAAAATCACGAAACAGAGTCCGTGTAGACCCCTCGGGAACCGTGTTGACGGTGTCCATATTTGCTTCTTCTTATACTCTAGTCTTCCCCTTATTTAATCTTCGTCTCTTAGTACCCTCAAGAACTGAACCCGACTCGGTTTGGGTCATATTGGGTGTTTTTTGTTTTGGGTTAGGAGAGAGATTAGTTGGAATGCTAGGTTTTGGAATTTTGGAGTTTGGGGTGTTGGTATTTTTTGATCTTGTGGAAGCCATTGTTGAACCTTGAAGTTGTTGGGTTAATTTTTTTTTA
Organism: Heliosperma pusillum; assembly: GCA_022085475.1. Taxonomy (NCBI): domain Eukaryota; kingdom Viridiplantae; phylum Streptophyta; class Magnoliopsida; order Caryophyllales; family Caryophyllaceae; genus Heliosperma; species Heliosperma pusillum. The sequence continues at coordinate 8,073 of JAIUZE010012486.1, read as the reverse complement.
TTGTTGTTGTTTGTGCCGTGAGGAAGGAGAGAAAGAAAGAAATTGGTGAAGTGTTTTGATGGTGATAGTGATTGGTAATAATGAAAAGTGGTATTGGGTTTTGTACTTTTGTAATTAGGCACAAATAGGGTGCCGACTTGTAGACCCCTTTCCCCCTTTTTTTTTTGAATTTGGGTAGGAAAAGGAATTTAGGGTAAATATTTTTGAGATATGGTAAGGATAGGATTAGGTAAATAAAGAGATATGGTAAGATATTTTGTGTTGGGAATTTTCGGCCAATATGGTTACATGGGTAGAGTTTTGGTTAAATTTGGAGAGTGAATAAGATAAATTTTTGGCAAATATGTGGTCCATAATTCAATTTTCATAAAATACTTAATATGCAAGATACTCACGTAAAATATATAATATTAAACACAAATATACTAGCAATGGAATATGCGGACACAGTCATACAATCTCGTCTGATTCTAACCAGTCACGCAGGTTCACAAAATAAATATGACGAATTTAATTGCTACCGATTAAACCAATTTCCAACCGCAAAATCTCAAACCGTCTTCTCGCTAACGCCTTTGTTAAAATGTCAGCCCATTGATTTTCATTACTACAAAATTCGAGTTTAATGTTGCCCTTTTCTACATGGTCACGCAAAAAATGATGTCTAATGTCTATATGCTTAGTACGAGAATGCTGAGCTGGATTTTTACAAATAACAATAGCACTCGTATTATCTCAAAATACAGGCATACAACCAACATTGACACCATAATCACATAGTTGTTTTTTTAACCAAAGTAGTTGAGAACATACCAGTCCTGCAGCGATATATTCGGCTTCTGCAGTAGATAACGCAACCGAATTTTGCTTATTTGAGCCTCAAGTAATTATGCATGGTCCAACAAACGTAGCAAATCCAGAGGTACTTTTTATATCTAAAGAACATCCTGCATAATCTGCATCTGAATATCCTACTAGATCGAAGTTACACTCAAGTGGATACCACAAATATAAATTAGATGTGCCAATTAAATATCTCAAGATACGTTTAACTGCAATCATATGTGACTCTTTAGGACATGATTGAAACATAGCACATACACATACGCTGAACATAATGTCAGGTCTACTTGCAGTTAAATATAATAAAGAACCAATCATACCTCGATATGTAGTCTTATCGACAAACTTACCATTTTCGTCTAAGGTCAACTTTTTACCAGTTACCATAGGTGTGTCCATTGGATGAGCGTTCTCCATACCAAATTTTCTTATTAGCTCCTTGACATATTTTTGTTGGTGAATATTTATTCCTTCTTTAGTTTGTTGAATTTGCAATCCTAGGAAGAATTTCAATTCTCCCATCATGCTCATTTCAAATTCTGAGGTCATTAGATCTGAAAAATACTTGCATAATTTATTGTTAGTAGAACCAAAAATAATATCGTCTACATAAATTTGAGCAACAAGTAAATCAGAACCCTCAGAATTTAGAAATAGGGTTTTGTCGACAAACCCTCTTTTAAAATTGTTTTGTAATAAAAATTTAGATAATCTGTCGTACCAAGCCCTATGCGCTTGTTTCAAACCATATAAAGCTTTATCGAGTTTAAAAACATGGTTTTGAAACTTGCTATTCAAAAATCCAGGAGGTTGTTCAACAAAAACCTCTTCTTCCAAATAACCGTTAAGAAATGCAGTCTTAACGTCCATTTGAAACAACTTCATTCCTTTATGAGCTGCGAAGGCGATGAGCAAGCGAATAGCTTCAAGTCTTGCTACTGGAGCGAATGTCTCGTCATAATCAATCCCTTCTTGTTGATTATAACCTTGAACTACCAATCGAGCCTTGTTACGAACTATAACTCCTGAATCATCCAATTTATTTCTGAATACCCATCGAGTACCAATCATAGTTCGATTAGGAGGTCGTGGCACAAGGTGCCATACTTTATTACGTTCAAACTGTTGAAGCTCCTCTTGCATTGCTACAATCCAGTCGGATTCTGCAAGAGCTTCTTTGATATTGGTAGGCTCTATGGTAGACAGAAAAGAATAGAATGAACAAAAGTTATTTAATGTTCGCCTAGTTTGAACTCCTTTATTCAAACTTCCTAGGATACTATCCATAGGATGAGAGCTCTTATATTTCCATTTCTTAGAGTTCTTAGGCTCATCATCATCTGATAAACTTTCACTTTCCTCAAATGATTCAGAGTCAAGATTGGTTCCCCCTGAGTTGGACTCTAGGGTTATAGCTGAAATTGGTACAACTTCAGTTACAAAATCTTGATCTGGGTTCAAAGTTATAACATCATCAGCTATAACTTCAGTTTCTTTTTCCTTATTTTGAGAAGAGACATTCGTATCATCAACAATTGTCTCAGTTCTCTTTTCAAGTTTATTTGCGGATTTATCAAGTTCATCATTGATTCCTTCAATAACTTCTTCATTGATTTCTGGCACGTCATCCCTTAAAAGGCGAAAGTCGGGATCATCCATGTCTTCTTCTTCATTCTGTTCAACTTGCTCAGGCATATTATCTTCATCAAATACAACATGAACACTTTCTTCTATGCACAAAGTTCTTTTGTTAAAGACTTTAAAGGCTTTGGTATGATTAGAATAACCAACAAACACAGCTTCATCACTTCGTGGATCAAATTTGCTAAAATTACGTTTTCCATTATTATGGACAAAATATTTACTACCGAAGCAACGAAGGCGAGCTATATTGGGTTTTCTCCCTCTTAAAAGTTCATAGGGAGTCTTTTTGAGAATTGGTCTAATCATAGCTCTATTTTTCACATAGCATGCAGTACCAATGGCTTCGGCCCAAAAGTTCTTAGGAAGGCCACTACACAAAAGCATAGTGCGGGCCATGTCCTCTAATGTTCGATTCATTCGTTCCACGACACCGTTTTGTTGTGGGGTTCGTGGTGCAGAAAAGTTATGTCATGCACCATTCTACCTACAATATTCTATAAAAGCTTGATTATCAAATTCGGTGCCATGATTCGTACGAATGGAAACTAACTTTTTATCATACTTGTTTTGGGCAAGCTTCATTAGTACCACAAACTCATCGAAAGTTTCATCTTTAGTAAATAGAAAGATAGGCCATACATACCTTGAGTAGTCGTCAACTAGGACGAATACGTACCTTGATCTACCGCGGCTTCTGACTTTCATAGGTCCACACAAATCCATGTGTACCAACTCAAGTGGATGCTCTGTACTTACTACTCATTTTGGTTTGAATGAAGATCTAACTTGTTTACATCGGGCACATGAGTCACACATCTTCTCTTGTTCGAATTTGATTGAGGGTAAACCGTCAACTAAATCCCACAATTTGAGTTCCTTTAAAATTGTTGGACTGATGTGTGCAAACCTCTTGTGCCACAAGCATGAATCATCCACAGTAACTTTCATGCACGTAAAGGAACTTGTAGTAACTTTATTTAAATCAATGATATACACGTTCCTTTTACGTAGACCTTCTAGAATAACATTACTAGTACCTTCAATTATGATACGACAAACATTTGAATGAAAAACTACTTTATTGCCTTCGTCACATAATTGAGAGATACTTAGTAAGTTATGCTTAAGACTATCTACCAGATAGACATTATTAATAGCATCTGAAGAAGATATACCAATCTTACCTACACCGATTATTTTGCCCTTCTTGTTGTCTCCAAAGGTGACCTTGCCACCATTAAGGGCTCTAGTGAGAGAAAAAGATTCTTGTTTCCGGTCATGTGTCTCGAAAAAGATTCTTGTTTCCGGTCATGTTTTCTTTCACTATTGTCTGCAAGAGAATCAAATACAACTTTTAGGTACCCACGCTAAGTTGGGTCCTTTGTGGTTAGTGACTCTGTATATTTGATCCTTCCTAACCTATACATGTCTAACAATTCTTTTCTTCTTAACATAGGGTTGTCTAGGTTTGTTATAGTGTTTTCTATTGTTGCGACGCACACTAGGTTTAAATGACTGCTTTTGATTCACATATGGTTTTGATTTTGAAGGTACAGATGTGTAATCGCAAGCTATGTCATAAAACCATCTGAACACATTATTTCTACACTCATCACGTAGAGGTTCAGGTTCAGACTCATTAATACTAGACACGTCATGTTCTTTAACAAAATCAGTTTGATTTTTGTCGTCGTTATCATATTTAGCACAATTCCCTTTAACATGACCGTTGTGACCACAATAATTGCAAATCAGATATTCTGAAAGATTTACGTACTTCCTTCTTCTGAAATCACGGTCTGAAGGAGTGGATTTGCATTTATCGTGGTCTCTACGACTATAACATTCATGTCCTAGACCCATCTTCATTTTATTGTTAGACTATTCGGTAAGGAAGTCTAAGACCTTCTGACTTCCTTCCCATTTATCATGAACTTTTCGTGCATGTAGGAGCAATTCCTTCAAAGACTGAATTTCTTTTTTCACATGACGAATGGTCTACATTCGAGTCTTTGGAGGGATTGTTCTTTTTAAAGTTTTCACGAAAATTGATATGTCTAGTTTTTATATGATTTTACTCCCTAATTTAGCTCAATTTTACATGATTACTACACTTTGTTTAGTATTTTTGGGAGCTAATTACGTGTTCGAGGTGCATTGCTCGTTTTTGCTATGTTTTGTAGAAATCTAAGCATTTAGAGATTTTTCCTAACACAATTAGCAAGCACCAAAGTCCAACAAGCTAATGGAAGAAAAATAAACCAAGAAAGGAGAATGACAAGCCAAGCATGAAGATTTGAGAAATGGATTGAAATGCAAAATCAAAAATAAAGCCCAAAGCAAGGAGCCCACAAACTCAAGCATAGGATACTCCTTTAGATGCTCAAAGAAACCCTAAACTATGAACTTAACCGGAGAATTAAGGTGTTTAAAGGCATAGATTAGGATTCCTTAAGCATTAAATGGAGAAATTAAGACAATGTACCCGGATTAAGGAGGCCCCGATCGGGGTTCCGAGGCCCCGATCGGGGTTTAGCTTCTGTGAAATCTACCTTTTCAAGTCCCTCTCCCTATATAAAGGACAGAGACTTCGACACTTAGGGGGATCTTTTATCATATCTTTTTTTCTATCTTTTACTCATCTTTCACATATCTTTCATAGCTTTAGCTTAAGCACACAAGTTCTTCTTAGTTTCATAATTAGTTAAACATTTAGTTATTACTTTGTCAAACATTTGGTTACATTTTGAAGTTATATTGCAATCTTTCCATTCAAGCATTTGAGTTATTTGTTCTTCATTTCCGAGTTATATTTCTCTATTGCGGTAATCCTAATTCTAGTTTTATGTCAGTATTCATTTCCGTCATTTACCTTACGAATCATTTAGTTAATCGTAGTATTAGTTAATCATAGTTTCATTGTTTTCTACATTTGTAACACCCGGAAATGTACCCTATTTTTATAGTGAAAATATTTTACGGTTACTTTTCAGTGAATTATAGTTTTAATCGTAAATTTAATTTTTCGAGTCAAATTTAGAATTTCCGAGTTCGTATTTGGAATTTCCGCGAGATTCCATGAGAATCCCGTCTTAAGGCGAGTTTGACTTTTTGTTGACTTTTCCTTATACATACTCATACTCTCCCTTTAACCTATTTCTTACTCAAGCACCAAAACCCTTACTTCTTCCTTAAGCAAAAATCAAAACCCTTGCCTCCATAGCATTTTCGATCTTTGAATCATCCTAGCTCTTTCGTTACTTGCTAGAATTCACGTAAGTTCGTCTCTTTCTTCTCCCCTTACCTTCCTCTATCCGTATTGATATTAAAATCATCGTCTTTCTCGCTTTTCAAACTTTCCGTCTTTATCAAGATGAATTTTATTCATCTTTTATGATCTATTTGTAGGTGGTGACCTCCAAGATCCCGACAAAGACTATTACCTTATTGAAGACGAGCTTGACGAGTAGTGAAGACGCTTAAAGGTAACGGTGAAGGGTTACTCGATATCATTTACGTGTTTTACATGCTTTATATGCTAGAAATCGTACTTAGAATACGATTAGAAGCTTAGGAATCATGGTGTGATTAATGAATGTTGTTATATGATGAATGTTGATGATGTATATTGATTGTTGATGATTATTGGAAGTATATTTGAGAATTGAAATGAATTGGATAAGAAATGAAGGCTCACGGGTGAAGGGGTGCTCCCTGCCGGTCGACCGGCCGCCGGTCTGCCCACTGGCAGGGAACACATCAGTAACATCTTTGGAAAATTTGGAATTTGTATGAAGAGGTGTTCCTGGCCGGTGCACCGGCCGCCGGTTACTATGCCGGCCTGGAACACACTTCTCTGTTTTTTGTGATTTTTGGATTTTGCCTTGTGCTCCGAGCCGGGGTACCGGCCGCCTCCCTCTTGACCGGCCTGGAACACGGCTGTGTTCTTCTCATATAATTTCTAAAGCTCGAAATTTATAATAGTTCGCATGATTCGTTTACCGTATAATTTTACGTAGTGACTTATAATATTCATGTTTTGGATATATGATATTTCATTCGCTTGTATCACATGTTTTGTGACGATTTTTGCTATGTCCCACTTTGAGTCGGTTT
>JAIUZE010012485.1:0-15188 GCA_022085475.1 Heliosperma pusillum | reverse complement strand
TGAAAATATTTTACGGATACTTTTTAGTGAAATATAATTTTAATCGTAAATTTTATTTTCCGAGTCGAATTTAGAATTTCCGAGTTCGTATTTGGAATTTCCGCGAGATTCCATGAGAATCCCGTCTTAAGGCGAGTTTGACTTTCTTTGACTTTTTCCCTTATATTCCCTCATACTCCCTTAACCTATTTTTCATTCAACACAAATCAAACTTACTTCTTCCTTAAGCAAACCAACACCCTTGCCTCCATAATCTTTCCATTCTTAGAATCATCAAATCTCGCTCGTTTCTTGTTGAAATTCTCGTAAGTTTGTCTTATTCTTTTCCCCTTACCTTCCTCTATCCGTATTGACAATAAAATTACCGTCTTTCTCGCTTTTCAAACTTTCCGTCTTTCTCAAGGTGAAGTAAATTCATCTTTTATGATCTATTTGTAGGTGGTGACCTCCAAGATCCCGACAAAGACTATTTTCTAATTGAAGAGGAGCTTGACGAGTAGTGAAGACGCAATAAGCTAACGGTGAAGGGTTACTCAGTATCATTTACGTGTTTTACGTGATTTCTAGGATAGAAACCGTATTTAGATTATGGTTAGTAAACTTATAACTTGTATTATTGTTGATGGATGTTGTTTATTGAGTATTCATAAGAGAAGTGATGAATTAGAATGATAGTCGATAATTATTCAAAGCTGAACCTTGGTGAATTTGATGATTTTCGTGCATATGGACCCCAGCCGGTCGACCGGCAGCCGGTCAGACCACCGGCTGGGGCACTGGCTGTATATTATTGCATTTTTACGTGATTTTGAAATATGACTTGGGTCTCAGCCGGTCGACCGGCAGCCGGTCAGACCACCGGCTGAGACACCCCTATTTTCTTCCTTGTTTTTCAAATGACCCTTTGGTCCCAGCCGGTTGACCGGCAGCCGGTCCACCTGACCAGCTGGGACATGCTGTTGTTTCGTATTGATTTCTCGTATCAGTATTGGCCTTAGCCGGTAGACCGGCAGCCGGTCCACCTGACCGACTGGCTCCTGCTGGATGATGTTTGTATATTTTGTTTACGGTTTTCATTTATAATAATTCCGATCGTTCGTTTATCGTATAATTTTACGTAGTGACTTATAATATTAATGTTTTGAATATATGAGTTTTCATTCGCTTGTATCACATGTTTTGTGACGGGTTTTGCTATGTCCGACTGTGAGTCGGTTTTTACAAATGATACGGTTTGAGCACTATTTTGTCTTGTGCTTTGTGCTCTCATCCTTTGGCTACCTCCACGTTCGTAAGGCTGGAATGTCGGAACGGGGAGGTATCCTACTGCTTAAATGCATGTGTTAGTGGGCATACGACGACGTTGTTGGGAGTTGAACGCTATGCGTTGATCGACCCGGCCGTCAAATGTTTTTGTACGTGCGAGGTGGTGTTATTTGCATGTAGCGTACCACGCTTGTTATGAGGCTTGTTGCTCTTTTTCCGCCTCTTTCGTGAATTGATCTACCGAATTTGGGGTACTCGGCGTCTAGGATTGACCGAGTCTTGGATGCGAAATGTCATCGCATGTCGAATCGGAAAATGTGATTCCGAGAATCTGGCCAGGTTTAGATTAGGAGCCGTTTTATTACCGTTCCTACCAGGAGGAAATTAGTCTACATATACGAAATGTCATCGTGTATGCGTTCAGGGCAATGTTTTATCCCGTGGATGCCTTTTAATCATACTTGCTGGGACACGGTGCTAGTACGTTTCATTTACCGTGAGAGATGTGGTCTTTGTGTCGTCGTTCTTGAATGCGTGATTTCATGACTTATTATTCATGGTCATTGCATGATTGGGCATCGTCTATGTATTGGTATGTTTGAATGGATGATAATATAATGGATTTATTGTGATCATCGCATGACTTGGCATGGTTTGTTTGTCGAGTCTCAATCTTATCAAACTTATACCGCTAACGGTGAGATGCAAGCCCTAGTGAGCGTATTCGGTTGCCTAAGAGTGTCTTCCCCGAGTCTTTGTATAACATGATGGATTCGGACTTGTAACTCTTATGCTCTTATCATTGGATAATGAATTGCCTATCTATCCTTATCGTATCTCACATGTATATCCTTATGTATGCATGCTCTACTTTTGGTATTTCTTTCCATGTACGTTTAATGTGATATGGCATTCATGTTTTTCATGGATGAACAGGTTGCTTGCATGGATGGCTTTTTGCTATGATATTTTGGGTTCGGGTGTGAGCTAGCGGGCGTTGTCCCTGGCAGTTTCACCTCTAGACGATTTTAGCTAGTTTTGCTAAACACTTGTTCTTTGCTAACATTTTGAGAGACCTCGTCTCTTTGTTGTATTTCGTACTTAGTTTGTAATATTTTGACATTCCTCGTATTTTCTATCTTGCATGTATAAAAGTTTTTAAAATACCATATTTCCGCATATTATTTCACATGCTTGTATGTTTTATATTTCCGCATTCGCGAGGGTTGTCACAATATCGTTGTCCTACAGGGAGGATTAGATTCTTGAATATGTGAAATGTTTATTGTATAAGGTCTTGGGAAACGATTATATCGAAGACTTGTTCGTCTTAGCTTGCAAAGTACCATTGCTTTGTACATTTCATTTACCGTGAGTATGATTGGATTGCTTGGATCGCGTGTTTCGTGTCTTCATTCTCGTCTACGATCGATCATATCGATATTAGGGTGAGATGAAAGCCACCTGGTGTGCATACAATTGTATTGGATGGTTTTTTAGTGAGTCACATTGGTTGATTGTCCCATTGTATCGTCTTCCCCAATTACTAACCTCTTCAATCATAAGGATGTTGATAGTGAGATGCAAGTCATCTAGTACCTATACGATTGTCAGGTTTGCCTTATCTAGCCTTGAGGTCAATCGTTGCCATGTATCTATTTGTCCTCATATGCTCATGATAATGTTTAACATTCTCTCATTTATTTCACCATGATAGATATATGTATGATGTATTCGTATATGTTCTACTTGCCTTTGTATTCTTTTAATGTGGATGGTAGAACCCCAGGTTACTCCCTACTGATTGTGCCATTCATATTTTAATGAATAAATAGGTTGTCGGTTTGTGTTGAATGGGGTTTTAACGAGTGATCTAGCAAGCGTTGTGCTTACAACGATTAAGCTTCATGTTTTAGCTATTGAGTTTTTCTTAGTACCGTATGTGAATTTTAGCCAGGGATCGGGATCCTGTGGATTTATTTAAGTTACATTTTCTATAAAAGATTTATTAACTAAGTTTTGCCTTTTACGATTTAGTGACATTCGTGGTTTTATTTCTAAAGTTTTAAAATCTCATATTTTCAGCTGCAATCTATGTGCTTATTTTTTTTGTAAAATCGCGGGTTGTCACAGTTGGTATCAGAGGTACAACGCTTCTGACGTACATGGGTGCACCCCCAACCTTTAATAATGTGACCATTGAATAATGTATGAGAATGCGTAGTCTTAAGGACCTTAGGTTTTGGTCTTTAGTGTGCTTGATGTTTGTTAGGTAATAACTTGTTTCTTGATTGTGTTGGGTGACGTTACGCATGCTTGGACCTGCCGTCTTTATATTAAACATGTGATGGTTAAAAGAAGTACTCATAGTCGAATATGGGATATTGGCTAGCCTTATTTAAGTGTGTTTCTATCTCATCGAAGAGCTTAGTATACCTTGCCTTCGTCTTTTTATCTTGATGCTTCTTCATCTTCCAATTTTTCTTCTCCTTAGGGATTTCTCTTGTTACTTTCCTTCGATTTACCCTTCTTACCTTGTCTTTTTCCTTATATTCCCTTGTGGATACCCTGCCTTTTGTTTTGTTGAAAGCTCCCGTTGGTCTGAAGAATTTAGGACTTTGAGGAAAGTGTGTAGTCTTGAGATCCACCCTATAATAGTGAGTGATCATACCATTGAAAAGTGTAGATTGATATGCTTTTGTAATTCGAGTGCATGGTTACGTGGCATGAAATTAGCTAAGTGATATCCGTAAAAGTAAAGAGTACTAATATGTGTATTCATATAGGCTAAGTGATATATTGTAAAAGTACTAATATGTGTATTTCTATAGTCTTGGTGGAAAAGTGTTTGGCACTAATTATGGGGCTCAAGGAAATGACATTAGTTAATTGTATTGGAGACTCTCACGAAGTGGCAAATATTGATATGATAGGCTAAATCTTATTACCTACGGATTAAATAGGTACTAAAATCCAATGCTGTGAACCTTAGAGAAAAGAATTTTTGGGAAGTTAATTATTACGTGTAATTTGGTGTTGTATGTGACACCCCGCGATAATACAACAAAGTAAACATATAAATTGCAGCGAGAAGTACGAAATTTTAAAAGCTTTAAAATAAAAAACCGCGGATGTCACTAAATCATGAAACTAAAACATGGTTAAGATATCTTTTGTAGAAAAAGTAATTTAAACAAATACAGGGGATCCCGATCACTTGATAAAAATAAAATAGAATGGTAAGAACTAATATAAACACAGCGTGAAGGTCAATCGTTGTAAGTAAAACGCTCCCTAGCTCACTCGTCAAAACCCCATGCAAACACCAACATGGAACCTGTTCATTCATTAAAAATGAATGCCACAGTCAGTGGGAAGTAACTCGGGGTTCTCCAAGCCATATCTCATAAAAAATGTAAATAAAGCATATAAGCATACATTATCATACATATATATATACGTTTCATGCAAATTCTCACGATAACATTACATAGAGCGTCATAAGCATATGGGGATCATTAACAATGCATTCATTATGCATTCGAGACCGGGGAACACACACCTTGACAAACGTATAGCTACTAGTTGTTTACATCTCACCACTGATAACCATATGATTGAAGAGGTTAGAGACGGGATAACCAACCAGAGTAAACCATCCAATAATCCAATCATGCTCAAGTCATATGTAAGAGACATATCATCATAATCAACCATCATATGAAGCAAGCTAACTCTCACGGTAAATGAAATGCACTAGCATCGGCACTATGCAAGACATGACGACTCTACACTCTAATCCTCTCGGTAGGACTACGATAATAATATGGTCCTAATCAAAATCTGGCCAGACTCTAGGGATAAGGCGTGTACCCGATTCAACATGTGGCTAGGAGTGCACACATCCAAGAGTCGGTAGACAGAACAGAATCCGATTACCCGAAGTCCGGCAGGGCGGCCAACGACAGAGGCGGACAAAGTATAAGTATACCAATCCCAGAAAGGTGGCCAACAAGAAAGGTTGTCAAAAAAAATTAAATCAAGTACACTACCTGCAATGACACCACCTTGCAAGAATACAACATTTGACGGTCGGGTCGATCATCGCTAAGCGTTCGCCTCCCAACTACGTCGTCATATTCCCACTAACATATGCACAAGTACAAAAGAAGGTATCCCAATCGCTCTGACAAAAAATCTAACAATTATAAGGGTATAAACGGAGAATGAGAGTTCAACATCATCTAACAATCACGACTCAACCGACTATTCAAAGCATACATGACATATATGCGTAAGACAATCCAAAGTTGACGTTATGTGAAATTTAACGTACATTCCAATGTATTCCAATGATAAACAAGTGTTAACATATCCCTCACAAGCATTAGAACAAAGATATAATGCATATACAACTAGACAATGCAAGAAAAGAGGTAACAGACCAACTATGCTTAACTCTGGAGGAAAGCACGGTCAAGTCAGGATAAACACTGTGAGAACAGCACGGTGCATGCCTCTTTGGTGGTATTATGCACGTTCTCTTTAAGAAAAGCACGGTGAGAAGCACTCTATGTTGCCTTCTCCGGAACAGTAGCGCACGGTGCGCACAACTCACCATTTTGTTTAAAAATGGTCATATCTCCATCATTACTTGGCCAATAAGGGCGTGTGATCTACCGTTAACAATTATAAGAGGATACATTAACACCTCAATTTAGAATTACATCAATAGTATGTCTAGAACTGGAGATATGATCGTTTAAAGTCGACCCTTCATGTAGACGATTCCTTACTTGCTTTTCTCCTTCCAATTTTCTAACCAACTTTTATGTAACTTGTTTAAATATACTAATACTCATTATAACACCTAAAATGAACATGTAAAAATCCTAGAAGGATTCCCAAGCCTCATTTACGTATTAGACACAATCTTACAACGGTCAATTCTAAGAAACGACAACAACACAAAACCGCAACTTTACACAAATTGCTCGAACATCAAAGTTGAGCACAATATCACTAAACTAACATGAGACCTCTGGAATAAGCATAAGCGTAACTTTTTTGAGATATAATAAACATGAATTGGGCATGAGCTATCACAAGGCAATATTAACACATTCTATTCATATATTCACTAAATACCACCCTGAATCACTCTACATGAACTCAAAACTTTAAACAACATTCAAATTAGTACTAAAATAGTGGTTATCAACATATAAGGCATAATAATTATATGAAGACACATAAAAGATATTTTTCAACACAAATTCGTCATAAAGTCCACAACTTTAACCAATTTCATTATCAACACATAAAGATACTATCTTTTCATCTAAAATCCCTCAACCTACCATCCAAACACATAAACACAAGTAATATCGAGTAACTCGTCCACATTACCCTTTAGTACTTCAAATCTTCGATTCTCGAGCAAACTATCAACACCATGGATTTCTTGACCCAACTCTTTAAAATCCACCATTTTAACAATATTTAACAAGATAAGAAGAGGTTGACGAAAATTTGACAAATGGGTTTTGAAATATAGTTCAACTAAAACCTTTATTATCTAGAAATATGGAGAGAGGTGAGAGGATTCTAGAACATCAACAAGAACTAAATTTGGTTGAAAATTGAAGAAATTATACTCGTCTTAAGATTAGATATAAAAGATGGGTTTTTATAAAAGTTGGAGGAAGATAAGATTTTATTTGTATCAAAGGCAAGAGGAGAATGAGAGGAGAATAGTGGTACAAAAATAATGAAATTTCGTTGAGAAACGAAGAAATGACATCCGACTTCAGCTTTTGAGTTTTTGAAGGTTTAATGGAGGTTAGAGGGAGAAAATATATGTTGTGATTTTTGTGAGGATGATAAAGAAATGAAGGTTGGCTTCAACAATTAGACATAAAAACTTCATCCGACAAAACTAAACTTGAATCGTATCTTAATGAGTCGGGTCTCAATCAAATTTCGCGTATAATCTAATTCTAAACTCTAAACGGACTATTAAGAAACAGTTTTAACCCAACTAAAAAAAAAAGAATACTCATAAATTAAAAGCTAATTATGATAAATTATCAATTTGAAATATTTTATCATATAAAAATAGGAGGGAAATATAAAATCAACAGACTTTATTAAATTATTCATTACAGTAAAATCGAGAGAGTTACGGTAAAAATATGAGTTTAAAAGAACCTAGTATCAGAATTCTTTCTTAATACTTTGGTTATAAAAACATTTGAGGTTTTGTTGAATATTTGACATAAAATGATGGTATTATTCTTGAGTTGCAATTCCGCGTTTGGGAATCTAAGATCTGTGAAAGGATGGATGAATTGGGAACTAGTCAATTTGTCGTTTTTAGGTTAGTGTGTACTTTCCTTTAATGATTTGTGGTGGAGTTGCCCCTTATGAATGACCTTTATTAGAGGGATAAGTTGATTTGTTATTGCCATAGGTTTGAAAGAGGAAATTTTGTGGAGTTGTGGAGGACTCGATTTTGAAATTTGGCGATTTTGACGTAAGAGCCTAGATCCTTATAGGTGTGACTCTATTGGAGAGAGCCTTTAGTTATTGGAAGTACGTGGATTAAACCTTATATCTTTACTCGTACCATTATCCTTTTCTATTTCCTTTCGTGCAAGTTCTTATTCTATAAGAAATTGTGTTCTCCAATTTTCTTCTTTACTCTGATATCTTCATAACTCTAGTATCTTCTTCATCTCTTGATACATGCCCCATTTCTTAAGTGTTTCTTTCATTTAATATCATACCTGATTGTGCTCGTGTACCCCTTGGGAATTCTTATCGATCCCTAACTCATAGTTTCTTTCTCTTAGCTCTAGTGGAGTAGAAATCTTGTTTTTTGGCGTATAGTATGAGTGTGATGTATTTTGAAGATTCTTGATCTACAATATCTGTCTTTGGGTCAAGCAAATTTCATGTTGCTATTTGACCATGGAAAAAAGAGTTTAAAGCTTTAGATTGAACCCCAATGGTGGTATTGTACTTTTTTGGTTACTTCAGATTTTCGAACTTGATGTTTTAGTGCTATTTTGAGGTGAAACGTGATCGTGATACTAGTTTGCTTTTGCCGAGTATTATAATGGTTGCCTGACAGATCTCTTGGGCATTTGACGCCTCTAAGTATTGGGTTCTACAATAGACTTCCCTATCTGATGATTAGCATTGGTAGACAATGTTGGTGAAATATTTGCATAAGTGAAGATGATTTGAATAGTTGTCCCATCGCTATGTATTTGGTAATATTGTGGTTTGGAATTGGTAATTGTTCTTTCATGAGATATTATGATTTGTGAATGAGAAATTTCATTGTAAGCTTGGAATAGTGAGCCTTCAGTTGTTATAAATTGGAGAATTGGAATGGTAAATCCATTCATCTTGTGGTTGGTTGTAATTGCAGTTTGCTAAATGCGATTATTTATGTTTGTGGTTTCAAGTATAATTATGATTGGATTAGGGATGTTAGAGCGTATTAAGGAATATTATATGTGGATTAGTTGATTCTATTTGGATATTAGTTAGTTTGTTAGTAGTATTGATCTTGTGATTGTGAAGGATGTTGTAGAATTTAATGATTGAAAGTTCTTAAGTTATATCTGAAGTGAGTTACATTCTTTTGAGGACTAGCTTATTAGTAAATTTGTCAGTGTCAAAATGAGGAATTTCTTTGAAATTATGTGGCTGTAAGATAGGGTTGGTAAAATGCTCGAGAAGGCGATCATGATGACTTTGGTATTTGGGGGTAGATTCTTTAACATTTCCCTATTACATAGGCTTTTCTTGTCTTTGTCCGTAAGCTTTATCGCTCATTCCTCTCTCGTTGCACTTCTACTGGACACTTTATCGATTTGTTATTGTTAGGACTTTGTCGTCCATTATGTTCTTACTCGTTTCGATAAGCCTTTTTGTTGGTAATAAATCTAGTCGTTTGTTGAGCCAGAATTGACCATGCGTAGTCAGATAGGCGACAGACGACTGCATCAGGGTAAGCTAGGCAAGGTCATTGATCGGGCGTGTCGCAAGCCCTGGTCAAAGATAATAACCCAGACTAGGCTAATAACAAATTAATGTAATTAGGGAAGTAGGGGTCGATCCTCAAGGAGATGATGTTTCCTATAGAATGTGAAATGTCTTGCAATTGGGTCTTATCTAACGAGTATCTGGGTTTCGGGGTTTCGATTTCTAAACTAATAAAAAGCATAAATGAAAACAAAATAAAAGCAAATCAAAACGAAAACAATAAAGCAGGTGATGAATTAACAATGATAAAAAGAATCTAGGGAAGTAGGTTCACACATGTAGATTTACATATTGATGAAATTGGATTTAGAACATGCAAATAATTCATTGTGAGTTCGTAAGAATGATGTGTTCATTACAATCATAGATCAGATGGTCTAGCAGGCTTTTAGGCAATTTACTAGGTCTAATCTACCATGTCATGCTTTGTCTATTCAATTCACGTATTTCTACTTTGGAAAAGAATTCCATTTTAGTCAATGATTTTGATCAGGAATCGTTAACTATCGTTATAGTCCAAACATGCATAGACACAATGTTTTAAAAGCACAATTTCTTTTATCCAATTATCATCTTTTAATCAACCTACATGGCTACCCTACACCCTAGAAAAACGACTACTCACTCATGGTGATGTTTAGATCTAAGATGATGTTAATAATAAAAACTAGGATAACATGTTTATTTGGTTTTGATAATATTTTAAGACTCTTTAATTGGCGATAATAACGGCGCTAAATTGACGATCTAGGGAAATGAAATGATTACAACGATATTGAAATTGAATCTAAAATAACATGTAAAGAAAATAGCAATCAAATAAGAAACATAAAGACTTTAAACAAAAGATAAAATAGGAATACCTAGATGACGATCAACAACGACAATGATGAAATATAAACAACCATAATAGAAATTCCTTGCATAGAATAATCGATCCACGAATTACAATACTTGAACCACATAAAGTAGATTACAAAGATGGAATTTTTATTGATCTAGGCTAAGGATTTGATGTAGAGAAATCAGAAATAAACTAAGAAACTAAGGACAAAAAGGAAGAAGAAAATGATCTAGACGAGAGAAGAGAGGCTAGGTTTCTCTCCTCCTAATCTAGGTTTTTATGTAATGTAAAAAGAAAAGTAGGGTTTCTAATTGTGTGAGAGAAGTGTGTTGAGATGTGATGGCTGAGGCACTCTTATATAGCAGTAGGTTTCGTGGGAAAGGGGTCATACATTAAACATATAGGACAAAATAAAGGAACTCGAAGCAAAAGCTTGGATCAGCAAACATACCCGATCGGGAACACTACTTACCAGATCGGTTATGTAGTAATCTGGATGCTTTGACTTTTGTTTCATCTCCCTTGGCCTATGACTTGACTTTCATTATCCCCCTTGACCTTTTGAGTCAGGTTTGTTGATAGGGTTTGATGTAAAATGATGATTTCTTCGCCTAACTGATCGATCTTCTGACAACTGCGAAATCGTCTTTTCTTCTTCTTTCTTTTGAATCAGTGAACCTTCTTGAAATGCCTTTGACTTGGTCAAGCTTGCTTCTTCAAATCGTCGGGTTCTAGGCAAATGCTCGGGAGTATAGAAAAAGAGCGTAGAAACGTCACTTTCCCTACAAAACAGGTTAGAACATAGGAATTCGCCTAGAAGACGATATTAGCTCATAAAATTGCTTAACAAAGCACAAATGAGATACAAAACCGAGCTAAATTGGGGGTTAAAATCATGCAAATATTCACTTATCAGTCATCTCATATCAAAGGACTCATCTTATATACATGCGCTAGCCAGGAAGAAAAGTCAGGACAAGTCATTACATTCGACCTGGCTTAAAAAGAATACAAACATTGGATACCATTTACTCTCATCAAGCGATGAAAAACAATAAATATAATAGTTCCTATTTTCAAGGGAGGACCTATTCAAACTACTCACAAATATAGAAGCACATTCAACTAATCCTAAAAAACCTATATGGCGGTTGCAAGGAAGGAATGAACTTTCGGAAGAATAGGCAACGAGCCATATTCTTTAATAACCTCCACCCGAACATGGGAGCTAGCCGTTGAAGGTGAATGAAGGCTGCTATAATTATGAAGAGCACAAGAAGGAAAATGGATGATCTTAACTCTCCGGTTTTTACATCTTACTATACAAAACTACTATTCATTTAGTCATATACTAATACCAATACTCATAGTTAGATAAATATTTGGCTATTTCATGCCAACCTTGTATTCTTATCAACCTAATCTAAACATATAGTAAAACTCTTCATGGCTTGGTGCCCGTAGTTTTTTTGCGTTATTCCCAGGGTTTTTCCACATATAAATCATTGTGTCATTTATGTTTATTTACTCTTGTTTATTTGCATTACTAATTGAGTGTTATTGATTTGAGCTAGGTCACCCTGACCCAATCTACTCCTTGCAAAATGTTACTATCGTGTAAAATCTTGCTAAAACAATTGCCGCTCACCGTGAGGCATCTAGCTTAAAAATAATCAAAACTCAATCACAAGAAAATTTCTTATCTTCATAACAGTAGCTGGAGAAACAGCTGAGCAACAGTTGGGTGCTGCCAAACAACAACTCTTGGAAATGGAGCAACTAAAAGTAAATATGGCTCAGGCTGAAGTAGAAGTCCAGAAACTGAAAGAATCTGAGTCCAACCTGAGACAAAAATTAGAGACCAAGGCTTCAGGCTTGAAATCAAAGATTCGTCCTAGAACCCCATTCTCTTCAATTATGAAGAACATTGACTTCTCCAACTTTTATACTCCAACTCCAGGGAAACCAAGGCTACGGATCTTGATTCGGACTCAGATGATATCCTAAATGAAGATGCTATACCAGACCAAACAGGCGCAGTCATAATGATGGCAATGGTCAGGGAATTAAAAAACTATACGAGAAGTTTGAGAAAATCCCTGCAGTGCCTGCTAGTACAGCAGAGGAAAACCCTGAGAGCTACGTTGATTCTCCCTTCATAGAAGATATAGCCAAGGTAAATCTGCCAAAAAAATTCATGATCCCATCAATGAGAACTTATGATGGAACTACGGACCCAAAAAATCATGTATCATACTACATGCAAAGAATGTTGGCAACATCTATACCTATCGAGCTCAGGCAAGTTTGCATAAGCAAAGGCTTTGGAAAAATCTTGTCGGGACTTGCTTTGCAATGGTATATAAATCTGCCAAATGGAAGCATCAGATCCTTTGCTGACCTGGTAAACTCGTTCAATCATCAATTTGCCAACAGCATGGAACTTGGAAAGAGATCCAATGATTTATACCGGATCAAGCAAAAATCAGATGAGACGATCAGAGCCTTCCTGGCCAGATTCAAGAAGGAAAGAGTGTCAATCCTCATATGGGACTTTGGAACCGTTGTGGGAGCATTCAGGCAAGGACTACCACTGGACAGTGATCTCTATGATGAGCTCACCCAGCACCCCTGCCATACCTTTACAGATGTCCAAGCAAAAGCACTTGGCTATATCAGGTTGGAAGAGGATAAGAGCTTCAAATCATAGACAACAACTGGCAGTGCAGGCTACGAGAGATCTAATAGGAAAAGCTACAGAAACGGAGGAGGAAACTCTAGACCATATCCCTACTCTAGACCTGAAAGTTCATAAGTCAACTATGCACATGAACATCAAGGTAATCCCTTTACTTATCCACCTATTTGGGAATATAACATTTACGTGAAAAAATACTAAAGAACTTATCAAAAGGCTTGACAACATGGGCGACAATGTCAAATGGCCAAAAACGATAGACAACCCCAATTCTAAGATACATCCAACCAAATGGTGTGAATTTCACGTGGACATATGACACAAAACTGAGGAGTGTCAAGATCTTCGAAGGCAGGTGGCTTATCTCCTAAAGAAAGGCGATATAAAAGATCTGATGCCGTCAAAGAGCAGGAATGATAACGCATCGAGGAAGGATCAGGAAAGGCCAGAACATGCCCTACCACCAGTGTAACACCCGGAAATGTACCCTATTTTTCTAGTGAAAATATTTTACGGACACTTTTCAGCAAATTTAAATTTTAATATAGAATTTTATGTTCCGAGTCGAATTTAGAATTTCCGAGTTCGTATTTGGAATTTCCGCGAGATTCCATGAGAATCCCGTCTTAAGGCGAGTTTGACTTTTCTTGACTTTTAAGTCGTCTTTGACTTTTCTTGACTTTTAAGTCGTCTTTGACTTTTCTTGACTTTTAAGTCGTCTTTGACTTTTCTTGACTTTTGAGCCATCTTTGACTTTTGTTGACTTTTTCCTTATAAATATCATACTACCACTTAACCTATTTTCATTCACAACACAATTCAACATCTCCTTCTTCCTTATCAAACCACCAAAACCTAAACCCCCTTCCTTGATCGATCTTAAGATGATCGCTACGTCTTCATTTCTTGCTCAAATTCACGTAAGTTCGTCTTATTCTTCCCCTCTTAGCTTCCTCTATCCGTATTGGTAATAAAGTTACCGTCTTTCTCGCTTTTTAAATTATCCGTCTTTCTCAAGGTGAAATATATTCATCTTTTATTGCCTAATTGTAGGTGGAGACTACTAGGAAGGCTTAGTAATCGATTAAAGACGCGTAAAGGTAACGGTGAAGGGTTACTCGGTATCATTTACGTGTTTTACATGTTTTATATGCTAGAGTTCGTATTAGACTACGATTAGTAAGTTTAGGATTTATGTTATAAATGATGATTGTTGTTATTTGATGATTTTTGATGATGAATATTGATTGTTGTTAGTTGATAGAAGTGAATTATGAAAATTGGAAATGATAGAAATGGTGTTGTTGTTCTCGGGTGGACTCGTGCAGTTTCACTGCATTGACCCCTTTTCGTAAAATGATCATATCTCCTTCGTTACTTGCTTGTTTTGGGCTTGTGACCATTCGTTGGAACCTTAAGAGGATAAGCTATCACCTCGATTTGGAATTTCTGTATTTGCATGTCTAGAACTCTAGTTATGACCGTTTGAAGTGGACCCTGGTTTTAGTTAGTTTCCAAACTTGTGTTTTGTGTGTAGTTGTGCTCCGAGCCGGGGTACCGGCCGCCTCCCTCCACACCGGCCTGGAACACGGCTGTATTTTTCTCCTTAATTTCTAAAACTCGTAATTATAATAGTTCCATGTTTCGTTTATCGTATATTTTTTTACGTAGGTGACCTTCAATATTCAGGTTTTGGATATATGATATTTCATCGCATGTATCACATGTTTTGTGACGGTTTTAGATATGTTCCCTCTTTGAGTCGGTTTTTACAAATGAGTTGGTTTGAGCACTATTTGTCTTGTGCTTTGTATTCTCATTCCCTTGGCTACCTTCCCGTTCGTAAGGCTGGAATGTCGGAACGGAGAGGTATCCTACTGCTTAATGGCATGTGTAGTGGGCATACGACGACGTTGTTGGGAGTTGAACGCTATGCGTTGTTCGACCCGGCCGTCAAATGTTGTGTACTTGCGAGGTGGTGTTATTTGCATGTAGCGTACCGCCTGTTATGAGGCTTGAGCTCGTTTTCCGCCTCTTTCGTGAATTGATCTACCGAGAATGTGGGTACTCGGCATTTATTATTATTTAAGCCCGAGTCTTGGGTGCGAAACGTGATCGCATATCGAATCGGAAAATGTGAGTCCGAGAATCTGGCCAGGTTTAGATTAGGAGCCTTATCGTTCCTACCAGGAGGAAATGTGTCTACATAGGCGAAATGTAAGCATCGCGTATGAGTTCAGGGAAATGTGATCCCGTGGATGCCTTTTAATCATACTTGCCATGTACACGATGCTAGTGCGTTTTATTTACCGTGAGAGTTGT
>JAIUZE010012484.1:0-37240 GCA_022085475.1 Heliosperma pusillum | reverse complement strand
ATATTTATGAAACGAAGTTCATCTAGAAAACGGTTTAAAGAAGAATGTTCATAAGTGTGAAACTTTACTTACGGATCTCAAGAATGCTCGTCGCGAACGAGAACTCTAATTATCCAAACCAAATTAAAGTCGAAATAGTGAAATCGAAGTTCAAAACAAACGTTAGTAAGTGCAGGACTAGTTATCAGACGTCTCCAATAACAAGTGCAAACATCCAACCAAACGCAAAATCCAAATATAAAAGCAAAAGAAGTCTATTTTCTCCAAAAGAAGGTACAAAATATATCTTTGGACTTCTTTGAAAAGTTAATTTTAGAAATACAATATGGAAATTCGAAGGTTTTCTCAAAGATCAAATCAAAATAAGAACACATTACACGTACATAGAGCGACTCGAGCATCACAAACACAAATTAGTGAATGAAAATGTATACAAAACACGCAAAAACAAAACAAATCGCACTCCTAGGGATAGGAAGATCTACAAGAATTCGACATCACAACTCTAATAATAAACCAATTCCTCAAGAGAATGCAATTAACCCAATTTGCAACTCATCATTTTCAATCATTAGATTTCTATTGAAATATTCCATAATCACGAGACCTCAAGTCATCAACATAACCATTCAAACCAAATTAGCATCGTCTAGGGTCCATAGATTGAAATCTGCAGGGGAGGTCCTTTAACGTACTATAAAATCCTTAGATTCATCAAACTCTATCTGAGACCACTAACCAAAGAAAACTCATCTTAAGTCTCACGACAACGGAAAATCCACAATCCATTATCGGTTATAAGAATTCTTTAATATGCCATAATATCCTTAATTCGATCATTACTACGCTCGAAGCCTCAAACATAAATAGCCACATTAGCAAACTACGAAGGTTACTAATCCTCAAGATGAATGGGTTCACCATTCTATCTCTATATTCCGTAACAATTGAGCACTCACTATCCAAAGCTTGAAACGAACATTTCTCAATCTCAAACTATGATTCCTTAAGAATAAAAGAGAATTACTAATTACAAACCCAAATGATCAATCACTTGGCAATCAAACAACCATTCAAATCATCTTATTCATCTAAAACTCAAAATGAAACGATTTTCATTTATGACAATATTCCTCAAACTTTGGGTACCAACTCAATTACTCTAAAGCAAAGTCTCTTTTACAATCCACCAATTAGAGACATCAAATTCTCAAATGATATCCCAAGCAACCACTATACTACTCAACATCAACAACCTATTATCATGATCGACTCAATTCTCAAAATAACACTACAATACCAAGGTCCAAATCTAGAACTACTAAGAGAGGATACATTATCACTATTAGGATTCATCCTAGAGCTTAAGTCATATTTCCCATGATGAAATACAACATGAAATTTGCTCAATCCAAGGACACATATTCTAACTAAAGAATCCTAAATTACATCACGCTTATTCTCCGAGCCTTACAAACGGAATATCCAATCCACTAGAGAAAAGATGAAGGAGCAACGAGATAGAAAACGGTACGGAATCTCAAGGAGAACACGAGAATAAATAAGGCACGAGATTACAAGAGAGGAGCGCTGAAAATAACGAGGTCAAGGAAGAGACAAAGCAGATAGTAGAGTTCTCAAGATATCGGAGTAAGAAAGAAAGTACGAGCTTGTAATTTCTTAAAGATCAATCTTGACAAAAACATTCAAGAATGGAAATGAAAAGGAATGATGGCACGAGCAATGGTTTAAGGTTTAATCCACAAAATTTCTCCTTTCAAACTTAAGGCGATAGTAAAACAACTTAAGTATTCCTTTACAAAGGCCTCTTACAAGGGACCATCATACCACGTACAATCATCAAAGTAAGGTACACCTAGATTTGATAAATCGATTACAACCCAATTCATCCACCCTTTCATATAACACGGATTCCCAATTACGGAATTGCAACTCAAGCCTAGTAACATTCTCTCAACTCCATAATTTGACACATTACCAAAGGTTTTCACATGATCCTTCTTATATATATATATTCATTACCAAAGGTTTTCAGCATTAATCTTAGCATTTTTAGGGTGTAACTTTTGTGTTCAAGTGTAAATTTTGTTTTTCTGTAAGTATAAGTTTTACAAGTGTAACTTTGATCTTTTACGAGTGTAACTTTAATTCAAAAAAGTGTAACTTTATACTAAAAATTGATTTTAAGACACGGTTTTGACATTTTACGTATTTTTTTAGTGTAACTTTAGCCTTTTACGAGTGTAACTTTAATCCAAAATAATGTAACATTATACTAAAAAGCGATTTTAAGACATGTTTTTTACATTTTACGTGTTTTTAGAGTGTAACTTTAGCCCTATACAAGTGTAACTTTAATTCAAAATAGTCTAACTTTATACTAAATAGTGATTTTAAGACAAGTTTTTGACATTTTACGTATTTTTAGAGTGTAACTTTAGCTCTTAGCAAGTGTAACTTTAATCCAAAATAGTCTAACTTTGTACTAAAAAGTGATTTTAAGACAAGTTTTTGACATTTTACGTATTTTTAGAGTGTAACTTTAGCCCTTAGCAAGTGTAACTTTAATCCAAAATAGTCTAACTTTGTACTAAAAAGTGATTTAAAGACACGTTTTTGACATTTTACGTATTTTTAGAGTGTAACTTTAACCTTTTACGAGTGTAACTTTAATCTAAAATAATTTAATTTCCTACTAAAAATTGATTTTGTGACAAGTTTTTGATATTTTACGTATTTTTAGAGTGTAACTTTAGCCCTTTACAAGTGTAACTTTAATCCAAATTAGTCTAACTTTATACAAAAAAGTGATTTTAAGATACGTTT
Organism: Heliosperma pusillum; assembly: GCA_022085475.1. Lineage (NCBI taxonomy): Eukaryota > Viridiplantae > Streptophyta > Magnoliopsida > Caryophyllales > Caryophyllaceae > Heliosperma > Heliosperma pusillum. The sequence goes on along the minus strand of JAIUZE010012484.1, from coordinate 34,393 downwards.
TTGAGATTTTACGTATTTTTAGAGTGTAACTTTAACCTTTTACGAGTGTAACTTTAATCTAAAATAATGTAATTTCATACTAAAAATTAATTTTCTGACAAGTTTTCGACATTTTACGTATTTTCAGAGAGTAACTTTAGCCTTTTACAAGTGTAACTTTAATCCTTAATAATGTAATTTTATTTGCACAAGTAATGTTATGTCATTTTAGGACAAGTTCATGACATTTACTTATTTTTAGAGTGTAACTTTAACCTTTTACAAGTGTAACTTTAATCCTTAATAATGTAATTATATATTTTTTTCCCAAGTACAAGTGTAACTTTAATCCTTAATAATGTAATTATATTTTTTTTTCCCAAGTAATTTTATGTCATCTTATTTTGAAATTTTAACTAATTTATTGTTTAATTCTAGCCTTTACAGAACATAACTTTAGTATATTGAAAGTATAACTTTAGTCATTTATAGTGTAAATTAACCTTTTTACGATAGTAACTTTAATCCTTAATAGTGTAACTTAAGTATATTAAAAGTGTAATTTTAGTCCGTTGAGAGTGTAACTTTATTCACTAAAGGTACAACTTTAATAGATTGAGTGTGTAACTTTACTAGATTGAGTGTGTAACTTTGGTCCTGTAAAGGTGTAACTTCAGTCATCATCAACAATAACACCAAATTTGTTTATTGAGTTTTTGAATTTTTGTAGTAGATCCAAAAATGGAGGAAAAAGAAAAAAAAAAGAAATACTCAAACTCAAAATGTAGGAAAGAAAAAAAATGGAGGAAGAAAAAAAAAGAAATTACCAAACTTTGACAACCGACTTCCACCACGCCAGACCACCCATTTTTAACACTAAATTTGAAAAAGAAAAGTAGATCTAAAATAATAAAATTAAAAGTAATACCATATCTACCAAAAAACCCCTAGATCTAAAACAGAAAGAAAAAAAATAAAGTAAAAGGAATGAGAAGGGATTTGCGGAGGTAGGGGCGGAGAGAGGGTGGTGGCAGAGGTGGCCGGTGGGGGTATCGATGGTGAGGCGGGAAAAGGGGGCTATAGGGGTAGTGGCGTCGTGGGGTGGCCGGAACAAGGAAAAAGAGGCGGCTGGTGGGGTCGTAGCTTCGTGAGGTGGCGGCGTCATTGTGGCAGGTGGTCGTTAGTGGTGTCAGCGGCAGAGGAAGCAAGGATCGCGTTTTATTTTTCAGATCTAGTTTTGTTTTTGTGTTTGTTTGTTTTGGTGGTGGTTGTTGGAGGTGAAGGAGGACCGTGAAGGGTGGTGGTAGGAGGGACGACAGGAAGGCGGATGAAGGAGATAGGGGCGGCGGTTGAGAGGGCGGCAGGAAGGAGGAGGGAGGAGGAAGTGGTGGTGGTATTTGAGGGTTTTTTTCAAATTTATTTTTGTTGGTATTTGTGGTGGGTGTTGTGGGGGTGGTGAACGGTGGTGGTGTTATTTAGATCTAGTTTTTTTTTTTTTGGTGGTGGTTTTTTTAGTGGTGGTCGGTGGTGGCCGGTGGTGGCCGCTGGTGGCCGGTGGTGGGGACGGTGGGAGATGATGAAGAAGAAGAGAGAAAGTGAGGGTGGTGGAGTGAGTGAATTTAGAGAGAATATAGGATGAAGTTTTAGAGAGAAGGAAGAGTGAAATTTAGAGAGAAGTAGGAGTGGATGAGTTGTGTGAGAAATGAATTAGAGGGAATGAGATATTAGTGGTTAATTAGTGGGAAGTGAGAGAAAGTGGGTTAAACACATTGTTAATGACAATTTTTGTGTTTTCATCCTAACCATCCATCTTCAAGATCTAAGGGCCTTAAAGAGGACTCATGGACTCAAGGTTTTGGGGTTGACTCATTTGATCCCATTATTATATATATATATATATATATATATATATATATATATAGGAATTGAATCATGTGAGGCACCCTTCTTAGGGTGAGGCAGCTGTACCCATCCTAACCGTCGGATCTAAAACATATGGATGTTTCAGATTGTACCACGTGTCCCCAACAAAACTAATTTGAGTTACTGACGTTTCCCTCATTATTCTCATTTATTCTTCCGTACTCTCTTCCACTCTTTCTCTCTCTTCTTCAACTCATTATTCCTCCATTTTCATGGCGAACAACCTCCATTTTCCTTGCCATTTTCGATCGCGAGCTCCCTAATTTTCAATCTAGGTAGGATATCTCAACCTAATTGTGATTAGCTACTGTTTAATTCACACTCATCGATTTCCTGTTAATTTAGTTGTTCACTTTTGTTCATTCTATTAATTAATTCGAGTATGTACTGAGTTGAGCAATTTTTTTTGCATTTTGCGCTCAATTTTCTACACTTAATTGAATGATTTCTTCCTTTCCTTTAGTATTTCATATCTAGATTTCGATTTTATGTTCACTAATTTGTGCATTTTGTTCTGCGTTGATCTTTTGTTATGAGTTGAGCTTATTTTGTTTATGTACTGAGTTGAGCTTTTATTCTACAGGTTTCGATCGTTTGCTACGCTGATTTATCAATTCCAGTTCGATTTTGAGGTACTTTCATTCTTCATTATCGTAGTTCCGATTTCGCACAATTTTCTTGTATTTTTCTCCGCTAATCTAAACAAAGTATACTGATTTCTTTTAATGTTCATATTATTCTCCTGAATCCAGTTATTTTGATTGACTTTTTTGTGTTATTCCTCTTTCTTCAAAGTTCTCATACGTTTTGATAATTTTATTTTGATTTTAGGGTTTATGTTGAATGCATTGTGATTTATTGAGAAATCTTGTATGTTAAATTGATTAGGCACGAATTTGTGAATTGTACTGCTACATAAATTGCTTGAATGCATAAATTATGCAAAGATTACGATCATGTGATGTTGACTTTGTTTAAATTTGGAGTTTTCTATGTTAATCGGATTAGAATTCGGTATACCTCCTCACTGTTCAGTGAATATGATTGTTTTATATATTTTGATTGCTTATTATAAGAGCACAAATTCTCATATTAGATGGTTACTATGCGTCTTAAGCTTAAGACGGGTCAAATAAATATCAAATCACCCCACATGTTGCCTAGAAAATACCAATAGTTTTGTATTTATTACCACCACTTGGTAGTATTTAATTTGTCTTAAGCTTTAGACGGATTGTACCCGTCTTAAGCAAGACTTACGGTTATGAGAGTATGGTATGTCTTCATTTGTGGAGCAATGGTTATGTGTCACATTATTCTGCTGCTTCTATTCATTCCATTTCCATTCCTTTGTCCACAATATTTTGGGAAAATTACGAGTAAACGATTTAACGTCTTGAAATTCGATGAATGAATGGAATATTGAATCGACATATATTTGTTAGCCACTGGGAGAACTTTAAGCATATTGTGTGATTGTTGATAGCTAAACGCATTATTGTCTAATATAGCCATTTCTAATTCCGTTCTTCAATGCTCATTTATCTCATATTGTAGAATTTTTCTCTATGATCTACACTTACCCAAACAACCGAAAAAGACACTCTTGATTAGAAGGTTTTACAAGAGAAAAATAGTGAAGAAGCCATGGTTACATGTTACAGTCATCCTCCCCTTTTCTTATAACTCTTTAAGATTCTTTTTTAGCTTGTTATTATCAAATCGATATCTTTAGTAATTAAGTTCTTTGCTAGCTGATTGATAACTTTTAATGTGCAATTTATCACAGTCTGTTGGTCTTTTTATGATGGTCCTTGACATTCCTCCATAAACATTGACCAATGTTTTGTTAATGATGGTTTATGGTGTGTTGATGTCATCCACTGTTTTATTTGTTGTTTGATTGCTTTCCCATTTACTTCGTAATATAAGCGATCTCACTTACATATACATGTATCAATGACTTGGTCGATTACTCGATTTCGCTGTAATTCTGCTACACCAATTCCAAATTTCGGGTTTAACCCGTATACTCTTTGCATGTACTAACTAAATAAAAGAGTGCATTCCTATAGATTGGGTGTACTCCTTCAACTTGGTATCATCATGTTTTGTCCGTTATTAAAATGTTGATATATGATAGATTGATATGAACTTTTGATTGTTGATCTTTATACAGCCGCTGGTTTTTTCCGCGAGCGAATTCAAGATTGAACACTTTACTTATGTGTTCTGTCAATAGAAGCATCGTCTTTATGCTAGTTTGGTGTAAGCTTGTGAGTTATTTTCTTACATTCCCTGAGTTCTTAGGACAAGATGCTGCCCAGCCTCCTATTATTATTATTATTATTATTATTATTATTATTATTATTATTATTATTATTATTATTATTATTATTATTATTATTATTATTATTATTATCACATGCTGTAAAAGCCAAAGGTGGCTGATATTGGGTCAAAAACGAGTTTGATGAGGATGATTCCACTAATAAAGCTGAGGATGCTAAGAGTGTTGAAGAGGATTATGATGATGTTGACAGCTGTGAGGTATTTGATAGTAGAATGGCAGTTTAATATCCTACATTTTACATGACGTAGTTAAAGCTAAAGTTCGATTTATATACGAGAAGGGTTGAGGCTGTATTGTGATATGTAATATGTAGTTGCAAATGGTAGACTAGCACAGTATAACACCTCCAGTAATTTGATTCACATTCTTATCATTGCATACACATGGTGTTATTATCCTTACTACTTAAAGTGTCAAAGGTTCACAAAAAGCACGGCCAGCTTCACAAAAATCATATCAAAGGTTCACAAGATCTAGGTTAACAAAATCAGGTATAGGTTTCACAAAAATCAGGTCCAGGTTCCCAAAATCAGATTCAGAGTTCACGCTTTATTTGTGATTATATTTACGTTTTGCCTCACATGGTTCACCCTAAAACTCATATATAACGTGTCCTACAGGTGAGGGAGGAATGAGTTCAGCAAAGGCCACATTAGAGAGTGACACAAATGCGGAGTAATGAGTTCAACAAAGGTTCACCAAATCAGGACCAAGGTTCACAAAACAAGGTCCAAGGTTCACAAAATCAAGTCCTAGTTTCACAAGATCAAGTCCAAATTTTTCCCAAAATCAAGTGCATGATTCACAAGGGTCACATGATCAGGTACATGGTTCACAAAAATAAATGCACAAGATCGAGACACGCCACAAGACTAGAGTCCAGCACCCTCACGACCTCACCAAATTATTTGCCCCACTTGATTTGCCCCACAAGGTTTGTGAATCCTTTACTTTGTGGTGTGAGTGTAGGACCTTACTTTATGAAACTGCTCTGAACATATTAATTGACGTTGTGAAAGTCGGTCTTTATTTTGTGAATCCCACCTATAAAGTTTGTGAATCTTGGGCTCTGTAGCGTGAGTCTAGGGCCTTACTACGTGAAACTGATGTGAACATATAAATTTTCTTTATGAAAGCAGGCCTTCATTTTGTGAGTCATACCCTTGAGGTTTGTGAATCTTGGACTTTGTGGTGTGAGTCTAGGACCTTACTTTGTAAAACTGTTGCGAACATGGGTATTGATATTCTGAAAGTTGGTCTTTTATTTTGTGAATCCTACACCTAAGGTTTGTGAATCTTGGACTTTACTTTGTGAAACTACATAAGATGAGGTCATAGACTCAAAACACAAAGTTCAAGATTCACAAAGTTAATCAACTCTTTAGTGGTGCTTTAATAATTTTGTTATTTGTTAATGCATATATAAATTTGCAATATACTATCTATTAGCTCAAAAGGTAGAGCATTGTACTATTGTGCAAGGTGTGGGTTCGAATCCCACATAGATGAAAAATATATATCTAAAATTATTATTGAAGTTTGTCAAAACAAATGTACGTTCAAAGTCAACAATTCAATTCTTAGATTCACAAAACAAAGTCTTAGTTTCACAAAATTAGGTTATAGATTCACAAAATCAGGTGCAAGGTATGAATATTAAGACCAAGCTCAATTAAGTTGTGTAAATCAGAGAGAGAGAGTAAAGTATTTTGGGTTTTGTTTATTTTATTTTAGAGAGATGAAGTATTTGGGCCACATGAAAATATTATAAATGACCCATATTTTCAGTCCAATGAACAACTGAAATCAGTACATTGAAGGATTTTGGTGAGGCAGGCCGCCTCGCCAAAATTAACGGCCTCACCAGATTCAGCCTCTATATATATATATATATATATATATATATATATATATATATATAATATGAACATTAATATGAAAGAAAAAAAAATTTGAAGCACATACTCGCATAAGATCAATCCTATAAAAATATAAACACACTTCCATGTTCTCAATCTCATCTCATAAATCCATCATAATACCATAAATACAACGGCAAAGAGTAAGAAATAATAGACGAGTTGATGAGGAGAGTTTTAAGTGACTGAGTGAGAGGCGCCGAAAATATAGAGTTGTTAGTGAGATATTGGGGTGTGTTGATGCGAAGGAGCTGGTGCATAGATTTGTTTTGTAGAAGTAGTGATTATTAATTAGGTTAGTAAACTAATGAGGCATGTAAATTAGTTTATGATATACAACATAAATGACCCATTTGGTAAGTGTGTGGCCTTTTTTCGTAATAAGAGTTGCATACTACATTGGCTATGTAAATGAGTATTAGACTTGACACATAAATGGTCTATACAATGAGATGGGCGTTAGATATGTGTCCGACCTTTTTTTTTTTTTTTTTTTAATAAAAAATCAATTTATTTGAAGCATTAAGTAATAGATAGAATCAACAAGTCTTACTTGCGACGGGGTGCTTAAGACGGGTCAAGCATAATGTAGATTAGTTATACAAACATAATGTAGAAACTTATAATAATATTTACTAATACAAAATTTGCATTGTATGATAGTGATTTGTAGCTGATGAGTTTATACGTGTCGAATTTTTAATTGTACACTATTTATATTGTCAGGTCTTTGAACATTTAATAATGTTCATTTTATATACTCCTGTATCTAACAATACGTCTATTATTACGACCCGTGCATTTTCTGCACGGGTTTAAAACTAGTTGAGGATCTAAAGCATATGCTTGGTCACATTTCATCAACCTCTGACCACAGTGCTAAAAAACTCAACAAAAACTACCTACAAAAGCTAAATGTTCTATCAGAGATCAATACTCTAAACAAAATAAAGCTGAAATTTGAACAGTCTTGCTTTTATTGAAGTTCATCAGTCTGCAAGTTTAGCTTTCAAATAGAAACAAGAAGCTCGCACTCGACTTTTGAGGCAATAATAGAAAAGTGACGAGGCAGCAGAAAGGGTGTAGGATGAGATACAACGTATCTAGTCCCAAAAGCGTTGATGTAGTCTTCTATAGCTTCATAAAGTTATACGCAGGTAAGATATTATTGCTTAACTTGTTCTTGCCGGTAAGTATAATAATCTGTATTTTTTATTTGTTACTTTTAGACCTCTTTTTTTTTTTTTTTTAACCTGGAACTTATATCAATTAAACGATGTTTTAGTGTGTCTCCGCATTAAAGTGAATAAGGAAAACAAAGATCTTGAGATGTTTGCTTAAAGGTTGAACATATAGAAAAATCATGCTTTTTGTATATTCGCAAATATTTGCCGGTTTAATCCAGTAAAAAAGAAGAAGATGCAAACTTTATTTTTGGCGTTAAATGGATATGGAGCTATTAAACTAATCATTTTTATAATGTTACAGTATGACACAGTTGATAATGTCAGTTAGAGTCAAATACTGTCATTGTTCTCCTATGCAAAAGTGACATACTTGAACAATATCTCGCAGGGATAAAATGAGACGATTCATGACATGACAAGGTACGATCAATGCCTACTTTATAGAAGCCAGCGAGAGCTGATTTTGTTACTTAATCGATTAAACTAGGACGTTGAAATGACAAACAGAAAGTGATCATATGTTTCAGAATTATTATTGGATTAACGCATATGGGTTTGTCCCAAATTCTCCCTACGCAGAGAACTTTCCAAACAGAATACGACAAAACAAAACCTACTTAATTGAATAGCACATGGTGAAATAGGGAAAAAAAATAAAACGATTAAAACATCATGTAGGAGAAAAGAGTTGTGATGGTAGGATAGCAGAAAAGGAGAGCAAAGAGACCTATTTTAAACAATTCGAAAAGGAATATAGAAGAGATAGATGGCATATAAGACTATTAGAGTCACCTTGTCTTTCTACTTTTTGCATTATAACTCTAAATTTTATACTGTCTTTTATTCTTTTATCTCATTTTCTTGTTTGTATACAACATTTTCATGCAAGCATGGTATAGAGTAAAAATTTATTTTCTAGATCTCTGGGTCGTGCGCGTGATATTTAGCTATGTATCATATAGACTGATGGGCTATTGTGCTTACAAATATATTAGTTCTGCATTGTATCATGCACTGAAGGGGATCGTCAAAGCAAAGTATGGGCAAGATGCCAGCAACGTTGGAGATGAAGGTGGTTTAGCACCAGTTGGTCAAGACAACCGAGACGGACTAACTTTACAGATGGATGCAATTGCAAAGACCGGCTATAATGGGAAAGTAAGAGCCCTTATTTTTTCTTTTGAAATTCAAGCTCCTATATTTGTCAAAGTTTTGTGTTTATAAGTGTACTGTAAAATTTTCAGATCAAAATTGAAATGGATGTTGCTGCTTCTGAATCCTATACTAAGGATGCGAAATGTGATTTGAATTTCAAGAAACAACAATGACGGAGCTCATGTGTTTACAGCTCAAAGTCTTTGTGAGCTCTACAAAGAATTTGTCAGAGATTTCCCAATCGTTTCAATTGAAGATCCCTTTGACCAAGATGGTTGGAGTTCATGGGCCTCGCTATAATCTTCAGTTGATATTCAACTGGCGTGCGATGACTTGTTAGTAACTAATACGAAAAGAATAGCTGAAGCAATTGAGAAAAAGGCTTGCGCTTTTGAAGGTATTTTAAGGCTACCATGGTTTTATTTAGAATGCATTAGTTCGTTAATCGAAAAGAAATTAGATTGCATTTCTTTGTGATTTGAGGAGAGAACTTAAAGAGAGTAAAATAAGAGTAAAGTTTTTTGAAGTCTTGAAGATATAAATAATCCTCGGTGAAATGAGGACGAGGGACTAATACTTTCAATAATAAAAAAGGAATAATAGGTACCCACATTTTCCTTATCACCCCCTGTTTCCGTCATCACCAACATCACCCCTTATCTAGGATAGCCTCAGAGTTGAGAAGAATTGGTTTCACAGTTGAGAGTACTGTTTCATACAATGCTTGCTGGCTGATTTTGTGTACTTGCTTGTTCTTCCAAGAGTTTGACATTCAAGGACTTGAGCTCCTTGTGGTACTTCAATGTTTCATAGCCTCGTTCTAAGGCTTTAGCCATCTGAATATATACTCCATAATTGATTTTGTAGTATGCTTGTTCTTTTGTACATAACACAACCGAATAACGATCTTGTACTGGGCAAAACTATCGTCTCGATTTTTGTAGATCAGGAATGAAAATTTGAATGTTTATCTACTTGTGTGTTTCAAATGACGTGTTTTTTGTTTCCACCGAATTTCTTCCTGTAAGAATTGCACCAAATTGGAACAACTAAGCTAATACGCTCAATTAAATAAAACCAACGAATGAATCAAACAAAACAGTTGAATGTCGAAACCTTGACAAGCCGAGTATGCACCCTTTTGAAATAAAAGTGCTCACTAAGTTATCAATATTTACTTCTCTATACATTTTACCAAATTGGTATCGGGCGCGGTGAAACAACTAGTAGTAATAAAAAAGAACTGAAATTTGATATGGGTGGGTACCCTTGTTAATGTGGGTGAAAGGTAGGTCTTGATAAAGTGAAAAGTTAGGGTGGATTTGTTAAAGTGGGTTGTAAATAAAGATCAATAATATATAATTGTTGGATCATGGTCAAGTAAACCAATGGATAAATAGTCTTAGAATTGCAATAGAGGGTCAAACTCCCAAATTGGTAAAAAAAAAGTAGTGGGTGTTGGACTAGGTAGCACCAAAACGGACACGACACGACCACGTGATACTGCATATCGAGAAATTTAGAACACGGGACACGGCATTTAAATTTAATAAAATATATATTTTATAGTTATAAATAACATACAATTTTATTTTTTTATTAGTATTTGATATTAAATGTAAATAATTGAGTGTAAAACTTGACTTTAACTATAATTTATTCTCATTTTCCACCCAAACTTATCTTCTAATCAGTTTTCCCACCCAAACTCATCTTCTAATCAACCTCTTCTAGTCTTTCAATCTCACATTCCTTATTTATAGGTGTCCGTGTGTCCGTGTGTCCGACACGATGTCCGACACGGGACGACTGATTAGGAGAAGTGTCCGTGCTACCTAGGTGTTGGACAAATTGGTAAAAAAAGTAGCATAATGGACAAATTAGTGAAAAAAAGTGTGAATTGGTGAAAAATTAGTAAAAGTTGTTTAATTAAGTGATATTTAAGCCAAAATATATATATAAATAATATTATGAATAAAAGCTCTTTTATTAATGAACAAATATATGTATTGATACGTGTCGTTTGCGTATACAGATTAACAATTTATTTACCTATCTTAACCTCAAAAATATACAAAAATATAAACATAGTGAAAGATAAGTAGGGTCGATTCCACGGAGAGACTGGAAAAATTAATTAACTATTATGTAGTTTATCAACTAACTTACATATTAACACTATTAACATATTTACGGAATTGGGGGGTTTCATTTGTGATTTTAATGGTCTAATATAACTAAATACTAATGTCTAAAAGTGAAGTTGAATACCTGATTAAGCACATATTCTCATGGTAATTTTAGCTTGGCAACTGATATTTGTTTACGTCAAATCTCAAGTTATATTTATAAATTAACTGCGGAATTCCAGATAAAAAGAACTCCCTATCTTCTCTTAATTACAACCGTCCTGAACTAAGCCTACACCGATTCTTAACTAACCGACCGATGTAAGTTTGTCACACCCTACTAAAGACCGGATTAGTAGCATTATTGAACCAAGAAAACATCATTAATCCAATTAACCATTAAAGTGTCGTCACTACCTAATTGATTAAGGTGCCGTTTGACCAAGCTTTACAAGTGCTTTTCTAATTGAATAAGTAGAAGTTAGACCAAACAGTGTAAATTAGAGGGGTGTAAAACAACTTTTAAAAAGTCAAAACCTAAAAAAAAGCTACTAAAAGCAGAAGCAGTAAAAACCTACTTCTATTTCCCCTTCTCACAATTACTAAGCATTAATTATTTTGATTATTATATTGTTTGTACTCAATAGTTATAATCTTCTCCATTTTGTTGTGGAGCCACTTCTTCTAACACAATATTAAACAATAATCTTATTTACATATACAACATTAAGTTCTTAAGGCATGTAAAATTAATTATTGCTATGTATATATTGCTTATAATTTTGATCCTATCGTATTTTTTAGATATAAAGTTCAATATTGAATTATATATAGAAAAGAAAATTAATCTTTCTTTTGAGATGAAAAGGGTATGAGACGATCCTTTCAACATTGTACAACAGTCGTACAATGTGAAAGTGCGCCGATCATTTATATGTAAAAAAAATTAAAGTTTGACTTTTAAAAGAGATATCTCAGACGGTCTTATTTTATACTTTGTTGTATAAATTATTTCATAGTAAGACGGTCTTATATAATAATTATACGTCGTACTCCGTAATTATTTAGTAGTAAAAGTACGTATTATATTTATACCTTTGATTAATTGATTATATTTCTATACCTAGGTAAGTTCATCATCTTACTCATTATGTGACGCTGACCCAGATTATCTAGTAAACAAAAACAAATCATTAAAAAAAGCCGAATAAAAGTAAATATGCCAAACACATCAAATTTACAAGAAACTATTTTTACAAAAGTTAGGCCAAACAATCAAAACTTTTTCAAGAAGTAGTTTGTGAAAAAACTCATTTCAAAAAGTAAAATTTGTTTTAGGTAAATTCGGTCAAACAGCACCTAAGTGACCAAATATTACTCCTAACATAAACTAACCCCAATTTGCAGAGATTAATTAAATTAGTTGCTACTCGGATTATACAACTCGAACTAAGCCAGAATCATAGAATTAGCAAAAGTATACAATTCCAATCAATAATAAGATAACAAATTAATAAACTAAAATTGGAACTTAATATTAAGACGAGTAAAATATTGGATACAAATAACTGAAGATTAACAATTAAACAACTAACGGTTTCAGTACTAAAACTAATCAACGAATTCAACCATGAATTAGATACAAGAAGAAGTAAAAATAAATTATTTTTATTGCCCGGAACCCGCAACTCGACCCTCGGATATCACGCCTCCGATCGAACCGGAATCCACCCGTACTCGGACGCATAATAAGACGGCGTCCGAGAACTGCTTCATCTTCATAGTGTGACCCAAATGATCGAACCGTCACTCGTTTCGCTCATCTTTCTCTATAAAATATATGGGTATTCACCTCCCTTCAATTCTGATATTGAGACGGGTATTTATACTTATATTCGGATATACGGGATTTGAGAAGATTCGAGATAGAGTTTGTAAGGAATAGGATAGATTTGTGATAAAAATATAAGAAGAGATCGATTTTGAGAAGTTGAGACGGAGTAGAGTTCCATTGTTTGCTCTTTAGCGTGCTTTCTTCTGCTCGTTTATTTGTTGCTTTGTTCTACTCTTAAAGTTCTCTGTTTCTTTGGTTTTGGCTTTCAATCACTTGGCCCATGTTAACTTGATTCACTTGGTCTTTCTCTTTTCACGCGCAAATCCTTGATGTTATTTGGTTCTTACTTACTTTTGGTCCACTTAATTGCATAAGGCCAACCTCTGTTATTGTCTCCGTAATTTGAACGGTCTTGTGATGTATCGGCCCATCTCCTATTAATCCCGTAATACACTATTTAGCCCAATTAACACGGAAAATAATAGACAAGTAATTAAATCAGGAAACTATCAAACATATAACAATTAACTCAAATAATGCGAAAGACGACCGTAAAAATATATAGATAAGAGGTATAAATATGAATAAATATCGTCTTATCATGTATAATATATGCAAACAATATCTTGATCCTTAATATATTCTCGACTTGTTTTATTTTGACCTTAAGTTACATTTACAATTGATTTGGGTAGGTCAAGTTCGGACCGGGTTATTTTCGAGATTTACTAGAACTCGGATAAGGCCGGGTTGGGTAATATCATTTCAAACTTTGGTCATTTTTGGGCTATTATTATAAATTTTATTTGGGGCAATGGTTAGTTTACAACGATAAACATTCGTGTCGGGTCATATTAGTTAATATCAATTCTACTATTCTAGTTATGGGTTATTATTTGATCCTCAGTTCGGGTGTCGTGTCAACTCAGGTCTTGGCTTTCGAGTCGGACCAATTATTTTGATATCAACCAAAGACTATAAAAATATAATATAAAAAATCATTAGTTATTTTCTCTGCCAAAAAATTATATTAACCAAAAATTATAATAAAAAAAAAATTGCAATGTGACTTGATCCATTTTTAACCCGATATTTTTTTTTTTGCATTTAGACGGATCATCTATATTCTAAACTGATCCATATAATACTAAGTCGTCACCACTGACAATAAATAAGTTTTATTCAGCCAAGATCGAGTCATTTGGGTAAAATTGACCCAAATCGACTGAACTGAATCGACCCGAAAAATTTAATCAAACTGACGCATTACCCAAACTAAGGATCCAATCATGACTCGTTACCCGAATTGATTCGAGCACGAATTTTTATTTTTATAAACTAACCATTGTCCCTAATAAACTTGATATTAAAATACCCGAAAAATCACCCAAATTCGAAATGGTTTGACCCGACCCGATCCGATAAATAATATTTACCATTTGCTCATGAATAATAAGAAAATTAATATTATTTATTTATTTTGGCTTAAATATTACTCAATCAATATTTTTTTACCAATTTGTTCAAAACACAACTTTTTTTTACCAATTTGTCCAGCTTTCTACTTTTTTTTTATCAATTTGTCCAATACCCTCTACTTTTTTTTACCAATTAGGTAGTTTGGCCTGTAATAGAGCATCAACTGTGTCAAAATTTTAAAGCATGAAGAATCTTGAAGGAGTTGAGGAAGTGTGAATGATAATCCCCTTTTTACTATAAGAAAAATTAAGAAATTTACCCGTCTAAATAATTCCATATCATAAATACTTGACACCAGTTGTGGTTACAATTGTTTCACAAATACTCTTAATTCTTTAGACATTAAATAAAGTTGCTCGTGAATACATGTGTGCTAAAAAAAAATACGGCAAATTCACATGGTACCCCCGAGGTTTGTCATTTTGCACGAAATACCCAAAATTTTGATTTAGAAAACTTTAAGAGGTCATAACTCGTGTTTACGAGATCATAAAGTGACGATTTTTTTTTCCAAATCGATCATCTTTCCGAGAACTACGATTTGAAAAAAATTGCATTTGGATCCCGTAGCTAGGAGTTATTGCATGTCAAAGTTTTTTTGACCGAACAAACTTTGAGCAAGCATATCTCTTGCTTACGAATTCCGAACTCGGCAATTTGTTTTTTCAAATCGTAGTACTTGGAAAGACGATCGATTTGAAAAAAAAAAATTGTCACTTTCTGATCTCGTAAACACGAGTTATGACCTCTTAAAGTTTTCTAGATCAAAATTTTGGGTATTTCGTGCAAAATGGCAAAACTCAAGGGTATCATGTAAATTTTCCCAAAAAAATAAGATGAAAAACGCGCCAGGTAGGGGTCCAACCTACGACCTTCTGCTTAGGAAACAGACGCTCTATCCACTGAGCTACAGGCGCTTAGACGTTGACAAGTGTAATGTTTCATTATTCTAATAAACTGTTTCGATGGTTTTTTCAAAAAAAAAAATCTAATGTGAACAAATCAATAACTTCAGTATGCATATATTTAGTTTGAATTATGGTGATTATAATTTTATAAACATAAATTACATGACAAAGAAAAAGAAACAAATGCACAGTTGTTATGAAATATATCTTCATGTTCCTATTTCAACCCAAATTCTACATCTATGTTTACCACTTGTTTTCCCATTGTAATTACCCATAGTTTGTGATTAGTAGTAAGTAGTATTTTAATTTAGTAGTAAGTGCCTTAATTAGTTTTTAGCAAGAGTTTGTTAGTTAGCTTAGCTATTCATCGCTTTCCTTTGGGTTCGACCCTTGACTTGCCCTTTACTACCCTTTTATTAGGAAAGTCTTGTGTTTGTTTAGGATTTATAAGTTTGTATTTGACCATGTTATTACCTAGTCTAACGACCCTAGGAAAATACCTCGTCAAGTTTGTATTTATAAGCTTGAAGTGGATGGTAAACCGGTCCGACAACCTCAAAGAAGGCTTAATCCACCCATGACAGAAGTGTTAAAAGAGGAATTAATCAAACTTTTGCAAATGGGTATTATATTTCCAATTTCCGATTCTCGTTGGGTTAGCCCAACTCAACTCGTGCCCAAAAAGGGAGGAGTGACGGTAATCAAGAATGCACAAGGAGACTTGGTCTCCACCCCACCGCAAATCGGTTGGAGGGTGTGTATTGACTACCGACGCTTGAATGCGGTTACATTAAAAGATCATTTCCCGCTACCATTTATTGAACAAATGCTAGAAAGACTAGCGGGAAAAGCTTTTTATTGTTTCCTTGATGGGTAATCGAGGTATTTTCCAATTCCAATCGCCCCCGAGGACCAAGTCAAAACCACATTCATTTGTCCCTTCGGTACATTTGCATACCGCCGCATGCCTTTTTGTTTATGCAATGCACCGGGAACCCTCCAACGTTGGATGTCTAAATCACCTTGCTCTTATTTTAGACCAAGCTTTTTGTTTATGCAATGCACCGGGAATCTTCTCCGACTTTGTGGAACAATTCATAGAAGTGTTCATGGACGACTTCACCGTCAATGGAGACTCCTATGACGGTTGTCTAAATCACCTTGCTCTTATTTTAGGGCGATGCCAAGAGTCCCATCTCATTTTAAACTTCGAAAAGTGTCACTTTATGGTGACTAGTGGCATCGTGCTAGGACATGTAGTGTCGGAAATGGGGGTTGAGGTGGATAAGGCTAAGGTTGAAATTATCAAAACTTTAGCTTATCCATCTAACACCCGAAACATTAGGTCATTTTTAGGACATGCGGGATTCTATAGACGGTTCATAAAAGATTTCTCTAAAATTGCTAACCCCTTAGGTAAACTTTTACATAAGGACGTAGAGTTTGTTTTCACTAATTAATGTAGGAAGGCATTTGATCACTTGAAGGAGAAGTTGGTAACCGCACCGGTTATCCAAGCCCCAAGATGGGACCGCCCCATTCGAAATTATGACGGATGCAAGTGATTTCGCAGTGGGTGTAGTTTTAGGCCAAAGAGATGAAAAGGGACCTTTCGTGATCCAATATGATTCCACTCTTCTCAATGATGCGCAACGAAACTACACCACAACGGAGAAGGAGTTTCTCGGTGTGATCTTTGCCCTAGAGAAATTTCGTTCCTATTTATTGGGAAAGAAGGTCATTATGTTCACCAATCATGCCGCTATCCGTTACCTCATGGCAAAGAAAGATGCCAAGCCAAGATTATTGAGATGGGTGTTATTGCTTAGTGAGCTCAATGTTGAGATAAAGGACAAGAAGGGTGCATGTAATGTAGTGGCGGTTCACTTAAGTAGATTGAACCATGAAAGCAAATCACCAAGCATAATGGACGAAGTTGATGGGAGTTTTCCTCACGAATCCCTTTATGCCATCCAAGTGGGAGCAAGGTACGGTCCGATGCAAAATATTACATTTGGTATGAACCATATCTATGGAAATTTTGTCAAGACCAAATCATAAGGAGGTGTGTGCCCGAAAGTGAGATCCCATCTATCCTTCACAATTGCAATGATTATGCTTGTGCGGGGCATTTTGGGCCACAAAAGACCGCAAGAAAAGTCCTTGAGTGCGGTTTCTTTTGGCCAAGTCTTTTCAAAGATGCCAATAAATTTGTCAAGACATGTGATCGGTGCCAAAGAACGGGGAACTTGACAAGGAGAAATGAAATGCCACAACAACCCCTACTCTATTGTGAAGTGTTTGACGTGTGGGGAATTGCCTTCATGGGACCATTCCCAAATTCTTGTGAGTATTTGTATATTCTCTTTGCGGTGGACTATGTATCCAAGTGTGTTGAGGCCATCCCCACCCGGACCGATGATGCAAAAGGTATTGCAAGCTTTATCCAAGAAAACATCTTCTCTCGCTTTGACTTTCCCAAAGCCCTCATAAGCGATAGAGGAACACACTTTTGCAACAAGGTTATTGGGAGTCTTCTCAAGAGATACGAGGTGCACCACAAAATCTCCACGTCCTACCACCCACAAACAAATGGCCAAGCCGAGCTCTCTAATCTTGAAATCAAAGGAATACTTGAAAAGATGGTGAATCCGGATAGAAAAGATTGGAGTAAGAGGCTAGTCGACGCTTTGTGGGCATATAGGACCGCTTTCAAGACCCCCATTGGTGTGTCCCCTTTGAAAGTCCATAGACCTTAATTAGACTCCTCTAATTAATTACTAAATTACTTTTTAATTTAGTTTATAATGATCTATGTAACATGCATGCAAATATAAAGACATTTATATAAAAGAAGAAATTTTCTCACATTGATATGGAAATTATATGGGCACAACAAGAACTCCTTCTTGTTGTTCTTGAGCGGCTATAAATATGGATTAACACAAGAAATCTATCTCCAAATAGAAGACCTCCTTCAAGTTGCACCAAGATGAAACACCAATACTCTATACTACCCTTATTATTAACTGATAATAAGATAGATATATACTACTAATATTAGACTATATTACTACACTAGTAATACTTAGGAAATATTAGTATATGAGAGTATTTAGTGAGAGGATGAATTTTAGAAAGAAGTATGACAATTGAACAAAATCAAGTCATGTAAAATGAACAACTTTTGTTCATTATAAAGGCCATTTTGGCCGGTCATGTAGTCCATAATTGTCTCTTATTTTGTTCAATTTGATCACATGCATTTGAGTGGAGTGTTGTAGTATATGTGATGATTGTATTATACTTGTTATGTCACTTTCAAAAAGTAACTAAAGAGTAAAAATAAGAACAAAATCATCACCATGTAACTACTACCAAAACCGGTCCATTATGGTCTAGTTTGGTCCATTTTGATTTTTGATATTTGTCTCACAAATACTTATTGATCATATGGTTAATTATCTTGCATAATTAAGTGTTAATTTGATCATATAACAATTATATGACTCAATTAAATAAATAATATGTACTTAATATTTTAAGTAATATTTTACCATTATATCAATATATAATGGGTCCCACAATGCTTAGTTAATTTATTTTACAACTCTTTGTAAATATAATTAACTAATTACCTCCATCTCAAAACCTCAACTAATTTAGTAATTTAACGATTAATTACTAAGTTAAATCTTATTTAATCGTATTAAAACAAGATATAAATTTATTAGTCAATTATCGCATAATTGAAAATAAGTTTAATCGAATTTGAGTTCTTAACTCAATTTCTAACAATTAACTCTCGTACATATCGAATATATGTAATGTACTAATTAACTGTATCGTATACAAATATTTAGTTACTATTTGGATTTCATCATTTAGGTTGACCGAAAGGGATCAGTTGATCACCGCCGTCAAACGACAATAAACGTAAACTCTAGTTAGCCAACCGTTATTGATTTACGTTATCAAGACTAATCATATATATAGTCAATAATTATCCCAATTATATTCCATAATAAGATTTATATGTGGCGGCCACTATTGTGGAGGACACCTACTCCAACATACTCCCACTTGTCTGACCAAGTGTGGTTCACGATTTCTCTTGTCTCTTTATAACAATCTCCCACTCAACGCAAGGTGTCTTCAGGTCGCACTTGCGATTGACAATATCTAGAGTGGTTTTCTCGATAGGGAGAGTAACTGTCTGACCGGAAAATCTACCATAGATCTCTTTCCGAGCGTGGCCACGCATTTACAGTAACTTCTCCTCGAGTGGCCTAAAGATGTTTTTTTACCCAACGTGGGTGAACAATTCCTGTTGATCCATCTACTCTGTATGATGCAGATCACCATGATCCAGAAGAAGTCCATCGGCCTCCTTTTACGGCACGACTTAGAACATCAACCAAAACCAATCGGAAACTGCACCGACTCAGATAGACGGTCGCCAGTCAAAAGAATCGACTTATAGGAATAAGATAGAAGACCCTGCCACGACCAGGCATCAAATAATTGATTTAAGGGTCTCTACAATGTCACTGTCAGACAGAGTGTCATACAGTCTGTCTATGTAAACGACCAGTCATCTCCATGACCCCATGGTGCTGAACCAACCATCGATCGACTTACAATCTAGTCATTTCGAGACGTCACCTCATTGACTGACTAGGGACAAAATACTAAGTTCGTCCTGTTCACTTGAATTGGGTTCAACCTTTCTTTCAAACAATTCGGATAAACAAAGTATTAAAATTTAGTCAAACTAAATAATGGAGTTTTTAATGAAACTCTAACAATGAATGCGATTATCAAATATTTGGAAAAATTGATACGCTATCAATAATTTCATATCTTATAATCTTTAACAATTCAGGTAAATATTTCAATCCCCATTGAAATGACATGACTATCATGTTCAAGCCCTGCAAAAAGCATGGCTAATGGATTAGCAATACTTGCATTCTTTCCCATCAGCTGATTGCTCATTTCTCTTTGTCTAGTAATATTGCCTATTAATAAAAACGTTTCTGAGTACGTGTCTAGATTGAATTCTAGACTTAGGGACTCTTGGCTTAAAGGTAGCTCCACTGTTTTACAGTTTAATGGGATAGGGATATACAGCTATATGAACTATTTGTGTGCCCTCCACTAACGGTCGAATCCAAGACTCTATGCATCATCTGGACGCAATGTACTCATTTCCGTTTGTTAAATCCGAATGATGATAAACTGACTGGAAACACTTACAGCGGATACATGACATTTCTATTTGAAAATGTCACTCCTACTTGGAACCTTTCCAATAGTATTTTCTTCTTGGAATTCTTCCAACAGATAAATCTTCTATAAAACACAGCCAGCTCGTGATTTCAAATCACTTTGATCAGTTTGGAAACTGAAGTCTGTGTAACCCTTACACGCAACTCATTTTAAACTCCAAACACATGGAACATAACTTTTAGTCCTTCGCAAGTACTAAGGTTGTTCTTTATGGCTATTAAGTGACTCTCACTTCGATTTGATTGCAAATGATTCGTCATACTCAAAGCATACGAAATGTCGGATTGAGTATACATCACAGCGTATATAATTGACCCCGCAGCGGAAGCAAAAGGAATCAATTATGATGTGTTCAACTTCCTTGAACTAGTCAAAGATCTTATCAATATATGAATTTTGACTCAATGCTAATATCCTTTTAGATTTATCTCCATAAATCCAGATATCTAAAAGATGTATTCTACTTCTCCAAAATCTTCCATCATCTAGAATGATCAATATGTCTCCACATATAAGACTGATGAAAACCATATTACTCCCACTAAACTTCATGTATAAACATAATTCCTCGAGATATCGAGAAATATTTTATGACATGATTGACACACTAATTCCAAATCTTTAGTGCTTACTTAAGACATCCTCTTAAGCTTGCAAATTAACTTAGGATAGTTAGGGTCTACGAACCCACAGGTGAGTATAAAATATACTACCTCTTCTAGAATCGCATTCGAGAAGGTGGTTCTTGAGGTCCAATTGACATCATACTATTATGATATGCTGTAATCGCTAAGTATATTCGAATGGATCAAAGAATTAAGATTGGTGCAAAACTCTTTGCCTACCAAGTTATCTTTGAAAACATTTTAATGTTCATCCATGCAAATTTCGATCTTAAAAATCAATTTACATTGAAGAGGTCGTACTTCTTCAAGTAAAATTTACCAGGTCACATACATGACCATCATGCATGGAGTCCATTACGAATCGTATGACTCTAAGCCATATCAAGAAGTTGGGACTAAAAACAGTCTTTTATAAGTCGCATATTAGAATTCATCACTATAAAGGAGCGATAAAATTCCACCTGACCTCCTAGGTTCCGAAGAAACAACTACTGAACAAGCAATGAGGAAAAATTTTTCCGGACCATATGCTCAGTTTGTGGCTCTTGAAACATTTTCTCCCACTCTGTCTTATCAAGAAATAATTGTATTTTTATTGAAAGACAGCATCACGAGTCACAAACGCTTTGTTCTCGTGGTCAATGTGGGATTATGGAGCACTTGTTTCATTCAAATAACTTATAAATTAGGTACGCTACCTACCCATATCGTATATGGAATGAAATCAGACTGTTTTAAATGTGTTTTAATATGGTAGGAAAAAAAATAGCAGACAAAAATATTAAGATCCCAAGGTTAGTCAAATGGCTCATTTTGACTTGCTAAAGACAAAACCATATCGTATAAGGTTCTGTTTCTCTATTCAACAACACCTTATCTAATAATGTGTGTTAGAGAAGTTAACTTGTGAAACCATTTCACAATACTTTTGGTGAAAATCAAAGTAAATACTTAGATATTTATAGTTACGATTTAGTCGTAAGTCCTTGATCTAATGCTCTAGTGGTTAACTACTTCTCATTGAAGCTCTTTGAACTTTTCAAAGATTTCTCGTAGCACCTCATTAAGTAGAATCAAACATAATATCTACTTAAATCGTCGGTAAATCAAGTGAAGTAATCATTACCATCTCTGGTTGTGTTTGTTATTGGACCACGCATATTCTAATGTAATAGGGCCAATAACTCACTAGTTCGATTTCCTTTTAAACAAAAGGGCACGAATCATCTTGCCTTGAATACAAGATTCGCACACACCATAAGATTCAAAATCAAATGGTTTTAGGGATACTAGTCGATACTAGCCTTTTATGTGCTACACAATCCAGAATTAAGATTAGATTAGGGTCACCAATTTTGAGCCTTTTACAATCTATATGACAAGTAATTACTAGTTTAGGTCAAGAATATAATTACCTTTGATTGGTATGGGATAACCATGGACCAAGTAAAGGCATAAAAAGATACAACGCTTGTTCCATTCACAAAAGTGAAACACTTGTGTCGTACACTAAAGTGGATACTATATTCTTTATGTAGAGGTCATGAACATAATAACGTTTATTAGAGTATACCTCTAAATCCAAAACTAGATTGATTACATTATAACTTTTATATATATATGTCTCTATAGAAATAAAACTACAATAGTTATATTTCCATTGTACGTCGACATTTAATCATGGTTAGTCGTCGCACGATTTATTATATGTATTGAATACATTGATGAAAACCATAATGGGTATCTAATACCCAAAAATTGCATTTAGCAAAATAAATGTCGATCATATAGATATTATGGGTGAAAATAGTACACCCAATTTCTAACTCTTTAGAAAACCTGGGGCAGATTCTTTTCTTGTGTCCTACACTGTAAGAATTGAATCATCAAAGGTTGGGTTCGACACCTTGCCTGGGTTTTGACTTTACTATTCAAAATAGACTTGCCTTTTTCCCTCGCCTTGTGCCAACATCGTTTCAACCTACTCTTGAACCTCGTCATATTCTTAACAATTAAGAACAAAACATCTTTCCTAGAGCTCCCACTCACTTTCATGAATCTCTACTTAGATATGTAGATTAGAATTATTATGAAGACTATTCTTCATTTCATTCATGGTTTTACCTTCAAAAAGGATAAACCTTTCGTGAAGTGTCTACGGTATTTGGTTATTCACGATTTCAAATAAATCGATTAACCTAGTCATCCCAACTGATTTGGCCTCTTTTTGAGGTAAGCCTCGATAAGGAGCATTATGACGTCATACCAATAATAAATATTTTCTTTGGAGAAAAAAGATTGATGCACCATTGTAATAAGAAGACGTCACAAAAATTCAAAACGTTTTTGACTAAAATGTGACTCATTTGTATACTCTTCATAAGAGACATTTGCAATGGTAAATATGAGGATCAAAAGAAAAATTCATTTTGTCATTAGCTACGGTGGTTTAAATGGAGACCGCAATCAAAATGCTACCGTATAAAATAATGGAAACCATTTCCACGATTGAACGGATTTACAAGTTCATATAAGGATAAAACATTTGTCATTTGCGCGTATAAAATAAATCTCAACGGAAAATAAACATTCATTGCTTATATATAATTTACTTGTAAAACAATTTTAACAAGTCACTCATATAATGACCCCTCACGAAATTATATAAGTGATTCCAAGACCCATCTTTATACAAAAATAGTCATCGTATGCTACCTTTATCTAAAAATGGTAAGTCAATACTTGACTAATTCTACCCTTAGAACTCTTGGTTGACGGATTTCAACTAAATCCATCTCCTAGTCCTAAGATAACGCTTATCTCGTTGAGTCCAATCCAATTTTGGCTTGTGATCGTATCACCCTACTTACCCGAGGTAAAAAGGGACCCACGAGCGTGGTAGCCCTAATGAACACGGGGTTCATAGGTGCTTCAATTGGTAAGGCTAAATCTCAATTTTTGTAAGTTATGTCAGAGGTCTTGTCAATTTAGTTATTAATTCCCTATAAGTGAACTAAATAGGTGAATTTTGAATAACTTGAATTGACAATCGAGAAATAAAAATGCATGTTGGCGATTTTGGCATGTGCGGAAAAAACATAAAGCAAGCAAATAATAAATCTAGTACGGCCACCTAGCTAATCTAATTAACTAGTAGATTACAAAATCGGAAACCAACTCCTTGGCCCCTTCCCTCTTCATGGCACCGCTCCAAAAAAGGCGCCGTCTTTTGGAACACCGACTTCGGGAATCTTCGTCTTCATAATAATTAATTACAAAGAGATAAAAATAAAATTCCTATTATACATTTGATCTAAAAATGAAATAAAATTATTATAGACGGCGATACGAGATCGCAAATAAAATTACAACCGAATCGGTATTCCCTTACATTACGGGTAATACCGATTAAAATAACTAGGTCATACTAGGTACAGCTTGCATTAAAAATTCAATAAATGACATTCATTCATTCAACAATAACAACATAAATAAAATGCTGTAAAAATCATGCCAAAATCGCCCTTAATACTTATCATGCTCATTCAAGCTCGGTTTTATGGATTTTATCGATTTTTAACCATTAAAAATCAATAATCAACACTTAAATCGTATTTAATGCTCAAACTAATTATCTAAACTGATTGAGAACTCAAAATTAGTCTCCACTAACTTTGTTTGTATTTAATTAGTTTCAATTGATCGTATTTGCTAAATATAGAGGTTTAATCATAACATTTATGAAATAAACCAAAAATAAAATATAAAACTCATAAAAATTTGAAACCAAAAATTTTTTACATTGTGGAACACTTCTAGGAGCTCTAAAAACCAAAAACATTTGTCCAAAAATTTTGAAAAATGTTTATGAACAAATAACTTAATATTCAACGGTTTTATCAAATAAAAACCATTAAATATAGTAAAATAGTGAAAAAAATTATAGAATTTCACCAAGATGATATAAAACAGATTATAAAATGTACCAAAAACTTTCAAGACCAGAAAAGGATGTTTCAATTTTATGATCATAATAATCTCACTTTATTGACTTTTATCTTATAAAAATCAATAATCATGCAAAACTTAATTAAAAGTCACGAAATTATACATACAGTATATACAACATGCATGTGAGAGCATATAAACATTTCATGGCCAGAATCAACATGCAACTACTTTTAGTTAACTTTTAATATAAAACATTTATATTAACATGATTTAAAGGCCATAAATCAAAATAAATAGCACATTAATCCTTAAAATCACCAAATTTGACCACAACCATTTTGAGGTCAGTAGGTATGCATGCAAATCAAAAATTTCGTGCAAACCAGTTTTAACACAAATTTTCAATTTTACCCAAGTTATCGTATAACTCGATTTTAATGCTTAAAATTCACATGCATGTAACAATTGAGCTCTGATACCAGATGAAAGTCCTAGACCTCTAATTAGACTCCTCTAATTAATTCATTAAATTACATTAACTTAATGATTTAGGATCTAGTTATCATGCATGCAAATGTAGAAGCATAAAATAAAAGATAAAACGAAAATATCCTTACATTGGGAATTTTCGGTTCAATATGGGCACAATAAGAACTCCTTCTTATTGTTCTTGCGCATGAAATTAATGGATGATCCTCCATAAAACAACCTCCAAAGTAGAAGGTCTCCTTCTTGTTGCACCCAAGATTAAACCCAAATAATCTTACCTTATTATTAACTAGATAATAAGTAAGACATAATATTACTAATATTATTGTATTACTACTCTAGTAATACTAAGAGAATATTAGTAGTTTTGAGAGTTGTAGAGAGAAGAGGTTTTAGTGAGAAGAAGCAAAATAAGCATGAAATGAACAACAAGTGAAATGAACAACCAAAATGCTCTTATATAGAGCTAATGGCCGGTCATAGCACTCAAGATAGCCCTTATTTTTGCTCAAAATGATCACATGCATAATGGTAGTGTGTAAGGGTGGTTATGATGATTAAAGTATGGAAGATATGTCACTATCATATAGTTGATTGTGTGTTAAGAAAAGAATAACACACTTGATCCTTCCATGTGCCAAATCCGGTCCATTATGCCATATAATGGTCCATTTTGATTTTTGATATTTGTCCCACAAATAATTATTAATCATATGCTTAATTATCTAGTATAATTAGATGTTAATTTGATCATATAACAATTATACGACACAAATTAATAAACAATATGTACTTAACTTTTAAGTGATATTTTACCATTATATACATATATAATGGATCCCACAATGCCCAGTTAATTTATTTTACAACTCTTTGTAAATATGATTAACTAATTACCTCTACCTCAAAATATATGCATTACCTCAACTAATTTAATGAATTAACGATTAATCACTAAATTAAATCTTATTTAATCGTATTAAAGTAAGATGTAAAATTTATTCAGTCAGTTATCGTATAATTGACTAATAAACTTAAGTAGAACGAGTTCCTAACTCAATTTCCAATAAATAACTCTCGTAACTAAACGTACATATCAAATATATGTAATGCTCTAATTAAACTGTATCGTATACAAATAATTAGTATTCTATTTGGGTCTCATCCTATAGGTGTGACCTAAAGGGATCAGTTGATCACCACCGTCATACGACAATAACGTCAAACTCTAGTCAGTCGATCGTTACTGATTTACGTTAATCAACTGACGTGGAGTATCATAACATACTAATTATGCCACGTATATTCCAAATGAGATTTATTATATAAATGCATTATTGTGGAGGACACTTACTCCAACACTTCATGCACCGATATCTTTATGTATTGAATTGTCTGTTTATTCTTCTCGTATTTCACATGTATATTTATATATGCATGCTTCTACTTTCGTATTTTCGTTTAAGTATGTTATTTGTGATATGGCTGAGAGAACCCGGAGTTACTCCCCACTGACTGTGGCGTTCATGTTTTTCATGGATGAACAGGTTGCTTGCTTGGATGGATTTTGCTTGTTGTATTTTGGGGTTCGGGTGTGAGCTAGCGGGCGTTGGCCTGGATGAATCACCTCTAGACGTTGTTTAGCTATTTTGCTAATAACTTTGATATTTGATAACATTTTGAGAGACTTCGTCTCTTTGTAGTATATTCTACTTTGGTTTGTAATTATTTGACATTCCTTGTATTTTTATCTTAGCATGTAAAAAGTTTTAAAAACACCGTATTTTCCCGTATATAAATCACATGCTTGTTATGTTTTATTTCCGCATTCGCGAGGGTTTTCACAGTTGGTATCAGAGCTTTAACGCTCCCGACGCACACACGTGAAGTCGACTATTGACTGTACTAAGAACTTATGCCTGTTTCTAGACGTATTGGTCTTTCATGTTTGATGATTCTATGAATCTTAGAAGGTGAGATGCAAGCCCGCTAAGGTTGATAGAGTTTGGATTACCGGTTGTTAACTTATTCACATGATAGCTTGTATGATTAGGGTCGAGGGTATTATGGCCATGTTTTAAATGTAACCTCTGAGCTAAGATACTAGCTTCCCTACCTCGTGGTATAGGTTGTTAACCGATTCGCATGATAGTTTGCATGAGTAGCTTAGCCTTCATATGCTAGGTTATATGTTAGTTATTTGTTTCATAACATGAAAAGCATATCGTATATGTTAAGGTTTTGTATTTTCCATATACATCTCTTTTATGTTATTCATGTTTTATTAAACTCGACATTTCGTGGCTTGGAGAACTCGGAGTTACTCCCCACTGACTGTGGCTTCCGTGTTTATATTTAATGCGGTTGGCAGGTTTGTGATGCATACTTGGGTACATTGACGAGCTAGCGAGTGAAGAATTACCTTGGACCTATATTCGGTTCTTAGGATTGTAATATTTAATACACTCTTTTATTTTCGTATTTATTAGGGAGATATGTCTCCCGTTTTAGATACTTCTTTTGTATAATATTATTTCCTTTTTGTTATGAACCTTTTTCTTTAAGACACCTTTGTTATGATGAATATATTTAATGGTAGGTTCCGGTTTTAAAATTTACTGATTTTCACTAAAGTGAACCTATTAAAGACGTATTCTCATCTTTTATTTTAATTACTTGTTTATCTTTCCGCAAATTCGAGGGTGTCACAGTTGGTATCAGAGCATTTCGCTCCCGACGCACGTTTGTGTACCCTTGTATAAATAACTTGACCTTAATAAAATAATAAACTTGTGAGATAGAATGGTAGGATGGGTAGATTTGGATTTATGTTGTAGTGTCTTTGTGCTTGCTAAATGATAATTACTAATCTGTGTTTTCTTTTGCAAGATGCCTCCGAGAATTGACAACACGATCCTAGCAGCTCTTACTCTTATTATACAGAATCAGTAAAATCAACAAAATCAACAGCTGAATCCTATTCCTAATCCTCCTCACGACCATGAGAGACACGGAAGTTATACATGGGTTGCTTCACAACTGTCTAGGAGCAAAGCCAAAACCTATGGTGGTGAAGTGGATCCCATCGAGCTTTCGGAATGGATACGGGAAATTGAGAAGAACTTTTCTCTATATGATGTTCTTGAAACGGATAAAGTCCGTCTTGCTTCCCACTTCTGAGTGAAGGAAGCTGATCAGTGGTGGTCACTTACTGGCCCTGCTTCTAAGTTGGAACCTGGTTTTGGTTGGACTCGTTTCCGTGAGCTATTAGAGACGAGGTTCTACCCTGATGAATTGAGGCAGCAGAAACTGAAGGAATTCATGGACTTCAAACAGGGAAGTCTCTCAGTTCAGGAGTTCACGAACAAATTCAACGGTTTGGCTCATTATGCCACTCGGCTTATTAAAAAGGGAGGAAGACAAGGCATTCTTTTACCTGGGAAAACTTTCTCCTCAGGTGAAGGGCAAGATCAGTAGGGGTGCTACTTCCTTTGTCTCTATCTACAACGATGCTATATGGGCAGAGAGTTCAATTCGCGAGATTGCCGACGAGGCTCGTACCTCGTATGTTGCTCCTAATGCTTATGGTAAGAGACCGTTGTATCCTACTTCTCGACCTTCCTTTTCATCCTCTTACTCAAACAAGAGGAAGAATTTTCAGAGTGGACAAGCAACTCAGAGTAACCGTCCATTCGTCCCGAGCAACAACAACGATCTTAAGGGTCGTATCTGTTTTGGGTGCAATATGCCTATGCATCCCGGTATTGGCTGTTTCAACAATCCAATTGTGTGCTATACTTGTCAGAAACCGGGACACAAGTCTAATGTATGTCCTGATAAGAAGAAGACAGCTTCTACACCAGCTACTTCTGGGAGACCGAAGGGTAGAATTTTCATCATGAGCCGCGCTGAGGCCGATGCTCAACCAGACATTGTGACTGGTATGTTTTCCATTTATGAAATACCGTGTTTAATTTTATTTGATACGGGAGCTTCTTTGTCCTTTATTTCGATGAGACTATCCGATAAATTACCTCTCAAAGCTTCAATTGGAGAAAGTACTCCTATATCTTTACCGTCCGGAGATGTGTTTTCATGCTCTTATGTTCATTCGGACATTCCTATATCAATAAACGGATCTACTTTTCCGGCTAATCTCCTTCGGTTCCCTCTTGAAGAATTTGATATAATTCTGGGCATGGATTGGTTATCTACATATCATGCTCGATTTGAATGCCGTGACCAGAAGATTATTCTCAAAAGCCCTTTAGGTACCCGTGTATCCTATCAAGGGGTTCGAAAACAGACAACTGTAAAACTTGTTTCGGCTATGAAGATGGTAAAAGCTATCAAGAAAGGTTACAAAGCTTTCTTATGTGTTGTGACTACTTCTACCACTTCGTCTTTGCCTTCATTGGAAGATGTGCCAATTGTTCAAGAATTTCCAGATGTATTTCTAGATGAATTACCAGGAATTCCACCTGAAAGAGATGTTGAGTTCTCTATTGAACTAGTTCCTGGAACTGGTCCTATTGCGAAAGCTCCATATCGCATGGCACCTACCGAATTGAAAGAGTTGAGAGTTCAACTTGATGATATGATCGCGAAAGGCTTCATTAGGCCTAGTGCATCTCCTTGGGGTGCGCCCGTGCTCTTTGTCAAAAAGAAAGACGGTTCTATGCGACTGTGCATTGATTATCGTGAGTTGAACCGTGTCACAATCAAAAATAAATATCCACTTCCGCGTATTGATGATCTCTTTGACCAGTTACGTGGTGCTTCAACTTTTTCAAAGATTGATCTTAGATCGGGTTATCATCAAATTCCCGTTCATGAAGCAGATATTCCCAAGACTGCTTTTAGCTCGAGGTATGGTCATTTCGAATTTAAAGTGATGCCATTCGGTTTGACTAACGCTCCAGCAATATTCATGGATCAGATGAATCGTACCTTCAGCGAGTACCTTGATAAATTTGTTGTAGTATTCATTGATGATATTTTGATCTTTTCTAAATCTAAGGAAGAACATTCTGGTTGCCCGAGGTATCTTTCCTTGGTCATGTCATTTCAAAAGACGGTGTTATGGTCGATCCAGCTAAGATTGAGGCCGTGGTGGAATGGAGGAGTCCGAAAAATGTGTCCGAGATTCGGAGTTTCCTTGGTTTAGCGGGTTATTACCGTCGGTTTGTGAAAGATTTCTCTAAGTTAGCAAGACCGATGACTCAATTGCTAAAGAAGGAAGCAAAGTATATCTGGACCGATGAATGTGAAAATGTCTTCTTGGAATTAAAGAAGAGATTGACTACCGCACCGGTGTTGACTTTACCAGATGATGAAGCTGATTATGATGTCTATTGTGATGCTTCTACGCATGGTTTGGGATGTGTCTTAATGCAGAATAGAAAAGTCATTGCATATGCTTCTCGACAACTCAGGGTTCATGAAGTGAACTACCCGACTCATGATCTTGAGTTAGCAGCTGTGGTGCATGCATTGAAACCTTGGAGACACTATCTTATTGGAGTTCATTGTCGAATCTATACCGATCATAAAAGCTTGAGGTGCATCTTTACTCAGAAGGAGTTGAATATGAGACAGAGAAGATGGTTAGAGTTAGTGAATGATTATGATGCCGAGTTAATTTACCATGAAGGAAAGGCAAATGTTGTGGCAGATGCATTGAGTAGAAAGACTAGTCATTCATTAAATGCTCTTAGTACTTTACCCGATGAACTAGTAACAGAATTTCAGAAGCTTGAGATACGGTTTGTTGGGAAAGGGTTCGATTATCTTGGTGCTTTGACTGCGGAACCCGATTTCTATCGAGAGATTCGTACTTGTTTACCGGAGGATGCTGCTTTCATCGCCATACGAGCAAAAATACTACTTGGGCAAGCTAAGGATTGTGTGGTGGATAATGATGGATACCTTCGTTACCATGGTAGAA
The DNA here is from genome assembly GCA_022085475.1 of Heliosperma pusillum. Taxonomy (NCBI): domain Eukaryota; kingdom Viridiplantae; phylum Streptophyta; class Magnoliopsida; order Caryophyllales; family Caryophyllaceae; genus Heliosperma; species Heliosperma pusillum. The sequence goes on along the minus strand of JAIUZE010012484.1, from coordinate 3,219 downwards.
TGTATGTTCCGAGAAGTGCCGAGTTGAGATAGAGAATACTTGATGAAGCTCACCTTTCTCCTTATTCTATTCATCCTGGCGTTGTGACAAAATGTATAAAGATTTGAGACACAGTTTTGGTGGCCTAGGATGAAAAGATTGAAGAGAAAGGAGAGTTAGTAAAATGTATTACTTGTAGAAGGTGAAGATCGAAACATCAAAGATCGGAGGAGTTTGCGAAATAAACCTTTGGAAATTCCTCTTTGGAAATGGGAGTCTATTTCTATGGACTTCGTGATGGCTTTCCCTAGAACTTCTAGTGGAAAGGATGCCATCTGGGTTATTGTAGACCGTCTAACCAAGTGTGCCAGATTCGTGCCTATCAAAGAAACTTGGAAGATAGATGTCTTAGCCCGTGTCTATGTGGATGAGATAGTGCGTTACCACGGAGTGCCTAAAGATATAGTTTCAGATCGTGATCCGAGATTCTGTTCCCGATTCTGGACGGCTTTACAAGAAGCCATGGGTAGTAAATTGTTGATGAGCACAGCCTTTCATGCCGCTACTGATGGTCAAACCGAGAGGACGATCCAAACTTTGGAAGATCTTCTCCGGGCTTGTGCCTTAGACTTTCACGCTTCTTGGGAGAAGTGTTTGCCTCTAGTTGAATTTTCTTATAACAACAGTTACCATGCTTCTATCAAGATGGCACCGTACGAGGCTTTATACGGTAGGAAGTGCCGTAGTCCGGTTTGTTGGGATCAAGTCCAGGATGATCATGGGTTGAGTCCCGACATAGTGACTGAAACGATTGATCAAGTTCAAGTCATTCGTGAGCGAATGAAAGCCGCTCAAGATAGACAAAAATCCTATGCCGATGTCCGTCGTCGACCACTTGAATTTGATGTTGATGACCGAGTATTCCTTACACTACAAAACGAACGCGGGAAACTGACGGACAAAATCCGTCAGTAACAATGAAAATCCGTCAGTAATTTTAACTACTGACGGAATTTCCGTCAGTACCACGCGTCACTTCAATTGGTAACGAAAAAACGTCTCCTGACGGAAACTCCGTCAATAATTGAAACTACTGACGACTTACTGACAGACGGTTCGTCAGGCAATTCAATTGGAAAGTCAACATAATATTAACTTTACTGACGGAAACTGACGGAAAATCCGTCAGAAAAGTCAAGATTGACTTGACTTACTGACGGAAATTCCGTCAGTATAGTCAAGATTATCTTGACTTTTCTGACGGAAATTCCGTCAGTAAGTCAAGTCAATCTTGACTTTACTGACGGATTTTCCGTCAGTTTCCTCAAGTCAATTTTGACGTTCCTGACGGAATTTCCGTCAGTACTTAAAAAAGTAGAGGCTGGACACAGCAGCCTGCTGTCCAGCCACAATGCGTTTTTTTGCATTGTTTTAAACGTTGAAAATTTCAACAAAACCTGCAATACAGAAAATACATACGTTCACCGCAAAGCGGTAATTCATACTCACATCGACCGCACGGTCGGAAATCAACAAAAGGCGATAAAAATAAAGGTGAAGACCGATGGAAATTGGAAAAAGAATTCATTACATAAAATCAAAAAACAAATTCATACAACTTGGGGATTTACAAGCTTACAAATTCAACTGTTCCTAACTTAGGTAAATTAAACATTACTAACCTAAGGGGGTAACGGGAGGTACTCCAAAACCGTGCCCGTCGTCCGCGTTGTCATCTCTTGGACGTGGAGGAGGGAAGTTGTTGCACAAGTCCGGGGGAAGATATCTCATCATAGCCGCTTGCAAGGCAGCCATTTGCGCGGCTTGATGATCCATTTGTTGTTGATTGGCCCGTACTTGTGCTTCAAGGGCAAGTGCATTTGTTCTCGTTCATTCGCAAGTGCATTCAATTGTTCCTTCATTTGAGTATTCTGAGTTGCGAATTGGGTGTAATCTGTAGGATTGTAGGAGAAAGAAGCGCGTGCACTTTTGTTGCATGGTGGATCATACCACACTTGTTTCCCCTTGTCTCCTACCCCGAAGAGCCTTAACTTCTTATCGAATCCGTCAACCGCTTTATAGTCTGCACGGAATTCGTCTGGGGTCTCGCCAGTTGGCGTTTGCTGACTCATCTCCTCGGTGTAAGCTTCCTGAACCCACAAAAAAGAAATTATATAATTAAAAACATTAAGTAATCAAAACAAAACGAAACTAATAAATATTATTAAAATTAGATATAAAAAAACTCCTTAGTAATTATTAGACAAACTTACGTTTGTCTTAGCAGCTCTAGGGTTAACCCACTCGCCCTTCTTGTTCTTTTTTGTTTTCTCAAACAACTTGTACGGCGTAGGATCAACCTGAAAGTATTATAAAAACATTAAGTGATATATCGGAAATATTAATCCTTCATAATTAATATCCTAAATTGTATGTGAAGTAAAAATAAAGGACTTACCAATTCTTTAAACGCATCGGAACAACTCTTCCGGCCTAGAGTATGGGTGCCCACCGCTTTCTCGCCACCTGACCGTCTATTAGCCTTGTTTATGTTAGACCTCTTGGCGAATTCGGGATCGCTTTCGGGCCTATTTCTAATGTTTTCCCACAAACTTTCAGGCACCCATTCCGGCCTATTTTTGTTATACTTGCAGCCATTGACAAGTGAGGTAATCCGCCTCGTGACATGTTTCTGCCAGTCGGGCTTCGGGTCGTAGTTCGGATCGACCGAGTTAACATGATTCTATTTCATGATAAACAACTTGTTAGTAATTGCTGAAATTTTATAATTACACTTTTTGAATGAAAACAATTACTTTTTAGTAATAGATACAACCGTAATAAAATATACCTGAAAGTACTCCCACATCCGCCTACGCTGGTAGTGGCTCACTTCACTCCATTTGGTGAAGCATTCTCGGCTTATGGTACGAATAAAAGACCAAGTAACGTATTGCTTGATCGGCTTGTCGTCCCACCTGAAAAATATACATATTAGAACGAACGCGATAATAAAAGATAATAGAAATTATCGTAAAAGTGATAATAAAATAAATTTTGCGATAATAAAAGTATTCTATATATAAATTAATTAGACACTTACCATTTGCCTATAGCAGGATTGCGAGACAGAATAATCCGGTTACTCTCCTGCTGTAGCGTCGGGATCGCCACCTGCTCCTGCTCCTGCTCCTGAAAGGCAGCATCCTCCTCGTTCCGCTCATGGTCGGCACGACGAGA